>SJXQ01008580.1:519199-558862 GCA_006408695.1 Aepyceros melampus | reverse complement strand
AGAGTCAGACACGACTGAGCGACTGAACTGAACTGATCTGATCCATGCGGATGTATGGCAGAAACCAACACAATATTGTAATTATCCTTCAATTAAAAATAAGTAAAGGTTAAAAAAAAAAAAAGAATGCAAGGTGGATATAATCACCACACAGGACAGATAGGAAAACTGAAATTTGTAGGGTTAAGCATCTTTCCTACTATGTCATCAAGAATGAGTGTCATAGCTAGGATTTGAACCCAGACTCATCTTGATTTTTTTAGTTCATCCATCCAGCAACCTACTGACATCAGGCTTTGAGCTAGGCACTGGGATTCACGAGATACACAGAGGCCCTGTGTCAAGGGAGACACTGCCCCAAACCGCCCATCCTAACTCGGCCAGATAGTAAATGTTTACATTGAGTTATTTTATGACAGGAGGTTCCTGGTAAGGAACGTGCAACTAAGAAGCCAGCACCAAAGGGAGGAGTTCAGGAAAGGTCAAAAGGAGGACACCATGTATCCTTCCACCTCCCAGAATCCTTCTTGCAGGCATCCACCTTGGCTGAGCAAACAAACAGGAAGGGCCGTGAGTCAGATTGATGGTCCAGAGACAACTGGGAGACTAATCCCATCACCCTAAAACCCCAGACTGCGAGCCATGTGGCAGACTAGTCCTCCTGGGTTCCCTCACCCTCCTGCTCTCCACCTGGGCGCCTCTTCCCAATAAAGTCTCTTGTGTTTAAAATGTTGTGGTTCTGAACACTTAAGTGTGAACTTGAATTCATCCCTGGGCATGGAAGTGTTAATCATTATATGATGACTATTCCAAGTGGTTAGGAGAATGCACGTAATTAACAAATAGAATATTTTCCACCCGCTGAGGCCAGTTCTCAAAGTCAGAGAGAGCATCACGACTGTCTAGAAGCAGAAAACTGATTTTAAAAACACTGGTGGTGTTGTCCTTTAGTCGACTGTCTAGAAGCAGAAAACAGATTTTAAAATAACTGTCCTTGTTGCTGTTTGGTCGCGAAGCTGTGTCTAAGTCTTTTTCGACCCCATGGACTATAGCCCGCCAGGCTCTTCTGTCCATGGGATTCTCCAGACAAGAATACTCGAGTGGGTTGCCGTTTCTTTCTCCAGGGGATCTTCTGGACTCAGGGATTGAACCCAAGTCTTCTGCATGGCAGGCAGGTTCTTTACTACTTGAGCCACCATGGACGGCTTAAAAATATAGACTGCATTAAATGAAATACTTAATGAAAGCTCATTGTTATTACTTCCAGATAAACTACTTGAAATTTAGGGCTTCTTTATGGGAATGAAAAAGCCATTAATTAAATTCCATTATCATTGCATTTAAATTACAGGCTCATGTTTTACTTTACACGCCTGTCTGTAACTAGAAGCAAGCAAAGACTTTATCAGCTACATGTTCCAGGCCTTGAGAACAGGGCCTGTGTTCTCATGATCAGTTAACGGAGAAATAAATCTGTGCTGGAGAGAAACAAAGCTGCAATCTTAAGACTAAAGAAACACTCATGAGCAAAATAAGGCATTTTATTTCCTTGTCTTATTATCACCCCCCAAATAATCTTCTTTTCCAAATGGAGGGCACAGCTCTTTAAGGGTGACATTTTAAAAGAAGTCTTAACCTCTTCTATTTTCCCAGGCAAAGGATGACTTCTATGCAGTTAACTTAATAGAGTTAAACAATCATCGTCCCTGTTTGTTCTTAATTTATTGGTGAGCAACACAGCCTACTTACTACTTAATTACCTCTATTTTCTGCGGCGCTGTGAGGAGAACCGAAGCAACCAAGGATCCTGCAGAAGCCCCAGCAAAGGCCTTGACATCCTTCAGCAGCTTTCTGCCGTGTCTGCAAAGTGCCGATGCTGCCCCCAAGTGGTAAATGCCCAGAAACCCACATGCTGCAAACGACAGGTTGATGTGACATTTTAAAAGAAGTCTTAACCTCTTCTATTTTCCCAGGCAAAGGATGACTTCTATGCAGTTAACTTAATAGAGTTAAACAATCATCGTCCCTGTTTGTTCTTAATTTATTGGTGAGCAACACAGCCTACTTACTACTTAATTACCTCTATTTTCTGCGGCGCTGTGAGGAGAACCGAAGCAACCAAGGATCCTGCAGAAGCCCCAGCAAAGGCCTTGACATCCTTCAGCAGCTTTCTGCCGTGTCTGCAAAGTGCCGATGCTGCCCCCAAGTGGTAAATGCCCAGAAACCCACATGCTGCAAACGACAGGTTGATGTGCTTCATTCCAGCTGCGGAACTGGGGAAACAAAACCCAAGAAATGCCTCTAAGGTGATCTAGTTTGTTCCACATGGATGCTGGTCATCATTTCTTAGAAGTGATGATATAAATACAATTATGTATGTTTAATTATACACACACACACACACACACGAATATATATGTATATGGGCTTCACAGATAGCTCAGTTGTTAAAGAATCCATCCGCCTGCAATGTGGGAAACCCCAGTTCGATTCCTGGGTTGGGAAGATCCCCTGGAGAAGGGATAGGCTACCCACTCCAGTATTCTTGGGCTTCCCTTGTAGCTCAGCTGGTAAAGAATGCGTCCGCAATACAGGAGACCTAGGTTCGATTCCTGGGTTGAGAAGATCTCCTGGAAGAGGGGAAAGGCTACCCAATGCAGTATTCTGGCCTGGAGAATTACATGGACAGTATATATAGTCCGTGGGGTCACAAAGAGAGTGTATACGTGTCTACATACATATACTTTTCTGGTCTAAGCATATTTTCAATCAAAGTCTAACTGAACAACCAGATCTTTCAAGGAAACATTTTCTTTTCCCTCGCTCATCTTGACCCAATATATTCATGTTAATTTAAAAAAATTAACATCATTTATATTTGTTCAGTACATAAGACTATGCAGCCTACTTTCTAATTACTTGGCAAAAAGCAAATGGATTAATTTCAACTGGCAAGGCATTTGGCCTTTTTCCTTAACCTTTTGAAACATTTGGGGGTCTGGGTGATTGGTAACATTAGTAACATCACTACAGACTGTAGCAAATTCCTGATTAAAGACACATCTGCTCTTTCCAAGTGGCATCAGTAAATTTAAAATAGACAGCTTGGCTCCCTACCCGTTTCCCTTGTAAGCATTCCTTTGTTTTTTGTTTTGCTTTTGTTTTTAAACTGATGCTCACATTTATTCCATAATGCAATACTGAATTATTCAACAATTTAATGCATTTCATAGGGAAGTTCCTCAAGACAAACTGAGATTGCGACTGCCAAAGGCAACTGAAGGCGCAAAGAAATGTCACCTGCACCACCTGATATTTGCAACAAATATAACTGTAAAATATTTTTTTCCCTCGAAACCTCTGAGGGCACGATTTTACTATGTGTATAAGACATTCACCCTTGCAATGCTCTTCACTCGGAGGCTCTCGAGTGAAGGGGAAAGGGGCGTCACCCCAGATTTCGGTACCTTCAGATTAGGTACTTGGCCTGGGCCTGGAATTTAGGAACCTAAGGCCCTGATCCATCCTAAAGGAAATCAGTCCTGAATATTCACTGGAAAGAGTGATGTTGAAGCTGAAACTCCAATACTTTGGCCACCTGATGCCAAGAATTGATGCTTTTTGAAATGTGGTGTTGGAGAAGACTCTTGAGAGTCCCTTGGACAGCAAGGAGATCCAACCAGTCCATCCTAAAGATTAGTCCTGGGTGTTCATTGGAAGGACTGATGCTGAAGCTGAAGCTCCAATGCTTTGGCCACCTGATGGGAAGAACTGACTCACTGGAAAAGACCCTGATTCTGGGAAAGATTGAAGGCAGGAGAAGAGGATGAGAGAGGATGAGATGGTTGGATGGCATCACTGACTTGATGGACATGAGTTTGAGCAAGCTCCGGAGTTGGTGATGGACAGGATGGCCTGGCATGCTGCAGTCCATGGGGTCGCAGAGTCGGACACAACTGAGTGACTGAACTGAACTGCAGGCCCTGATGCCTGTGTCTCGAGCTACTGAAGCCGAGCCGTGGTTTGGGTTTAATTTCTTAAGAATGGAGCGGGAAGAAGGGTCTGGGTGCTCAGCCTCCAAGGAGCCGGCCCAGCGGTCGCAGGCCCAGCGCCCAGCCTCCCACCCCCGAGCTCTGGGTGCAGCGGGAATAGGGACGCGTCTTACCCAGCCCCACCAGCCCCTGGAGACACGTGGGCTGCTCAGAACCCGCGGCTCGCCCGCCCCACCCCGCGCCCCCTCTACCGACGCAGGCCTGAGGCACTTCCGCGCAGAGCGCCATCCTTCCGCCCTCAACCGGAACCGGAAGGCGGGGCCGGGCCGTCAGTCAACTTGGCCCCGCCAATCAGGGCGGGACGACGCGCGGCTTGGGCCCGCCCAGGAAGGTTCCGCGGATGGAAGGCAGGCGCCCGGTCTACGACGTCATCACGCCGACGCCGGCGTCCGCTCGGCCCCGCCTGCTCCGTTGAAAATGCCGAACCTCACATGGCGGCGCGCGCTCGGCCCGCTTCACCCTGCTGTTTCCTCTCGCGCCGGTAAGGGAGACGACATTGTGGGCTCGTGCCGGCTCCGGGTAGCTAGGGGCGGCCCTTACCCGCGAGTCCGCTGCCCTCCGAGCGGCCCGCCCGTGCCTTGCCCCGGAAGTGCTTGGCCCTGCGACCGGCTGCTTCCCGGAAGTGCTTGGCCCTGCGACCGGCTGCTTCCCGGAAGTGTTAGGGCGCGCTCTAGGGGCCACCTTGCGGCGCGCGGTCCCTCGGCTTTCGCGAGCCAGGCTGTGGTCTGTGGTCCTTCGGCGTTACTGGAGAGGCCGGACTGCGGCTTTGGGCAGCGTGCGGTTCTTCAGGCCGCCTTGGGCTGCGTGGACGCGGGTTGGGTTAACCTTTCTGAGCTTCCCAGGTGACGTCTCCGCCAAACGGGTCGCATAATGCGAGCTGGCCCTAACGCGTGGAAGCTGCTGCAGCAGAGCCGGCCTGCAGCTGACCAGCCTCTTGTCGTCGTCAGCGGGCACCGCTGGCCCTCGATAGATCTAAGCGTGGCGGCCCGCACTCGGCTGCCATGTCCACCCAGTCAAAGGACCGGCGGCTCCTTCTGTCCCTGAACAGTGTCTTCCCTGTCTAATCCTGACAGTTAAGCCTGGAGGAGTTGGTGGGCTTTGTGGTGGAAGGTGGCCCAGATCCCCTTGTTGGAGGACAGGTTTATTCCCACCGAAGCTACAGAAGGGAATCTGAAAAATGCCAAGAGTGTCTCTAAGCGGGAGAGCGAGTGGGCGAGAGCTCCCTTTCTTTCTGCCCCATTTGAGATTCCAGGGCCCTGGACTCTGCCCCAGGACACTTTCTTGTAAGCAAGAGCGCGGGATTTGATGAGTAAGGAGGCGATTTTGTTTTTCTTTCTTTTGAACAGCAGATCATGAAGACACCCTAACAACTCTGGGTAGCACAACTGCCTTATGCTGAATTCTCCACTCCATTAGGATTTAGTGAATGGAAGGGGGATTGGGTATATCAGGAGATGTAGAAGGACGCGTTGTTCAATCTTTCATCCTTCCGCTGCCTTCTAACTCTTCTGGTAGGGTGTGGTCTTTCCAAGAGCGCATCCTCCAGGGAACTGGAAAGGAGGAAACCCAGGCCTCACATCTCCTGAAGCAGAGTCTGCATTTCAGCAGAATCCCCAGAAGCTGCGCTGCATGGTAAAGTTGGCAAAGGCCTAGCCTAACGCCTGGGCTGGTCTGGCTTAAAGCGATGTGCTGGCGTCACAAATGTAAGAAGAAATAAGGTCCGCAGAGCCAAAATCTGTGGTGCCACAGAGCCAGAATTTGGTGGTCATGATGGCCAACCGTTTCGTGCATTTGGGCACTGCCAGCAGGTTGAGAAGAGGGCGACAGACGCCGAGATGGTTGGGTGGCATCATCGAAGCACCGGGCATGAGTTTGAGCAAGCTCCGGACATAGGGAAGGACAGGGAGGCCTGGCATGCTGCAGCCCTCAGCGTCACAGAGTCGGACACAGCTGAGCCACAACGACAACAAGCAGGTTGATTCAGAAGACAGATGAGAAATGTGTCCCTGGGGCAGCAAGGCTGCACACCACAACTCGGAGATCCTTTGTTAAAAGGGAAAATGAGATCAGCAGTTATTACCACACCTGCTGGTGAGTGCGATCCCACCACACGGAAAAGTGTTCACAAGCTCCGTAATATAACTCTTAACAATTTAAACTCTAAAAAATAAACATCCTTCTTCTCTCCTTTTTACCCTTGTCATAGCTACATGCAACTAATTAAAAGGTTTATTTTCATGCAACTAATTAAAAGGTTCAGTTACTTTCCTTAAGGAAGAATGTCAGATTTAAGCGTGTTTGTTTTCGTAATCTCAGCTCCGTGCATACTGCTTGTCACGTAGTGCGTGATTAATAAATATTTGTTGTGATTGTTGGATTTAAGTAAATTACTCTTGTGATGTAAGTAAATAGTACTTTAATTGCCCTTTAAGATCTTTTTTTTTCGGACTTCCCTGGTGGCTTAGTAAAGCATCTGCCTGCAATGCAGGAGACCTGGGTTCGATCCCTGGGTCGGGAAGATCCCCTGGAGAAGGAAATGGCAACCCACTCCAGTATTCTTGCCTGGAAAATCCCATGGACAGAGGAGCCTGTTAGGCTATAGTCCAAGGGGCCGCAAAGAGTCGGACACGACTGAGCCACTTCGCTTCACTTTTTTTCAGTAAATCTTTTGCCTGTTTTTTGCCTCTCTGTTTAGTAATTTAGTTTTGAACTGGCTTATTTGCTAGCCTTTTATCAGACATTTATTAAGGACCCTTTGTTTAACAGACATAGTGCTGGTACCAGGCACACCCGTTAACAGGATTTCATTCTTCCTCACCTAGAGCCTAGCGGCAGAAAGGCAGACAGTCGGTGTGTAATTGTAGAGGCGTGATCGTGTGCTAGCACCCAGGCACACCGAGATGCTGTCGTGTCCACGCTGAACTGGAGCATGGTGAGCCCTTAGCTCTGGGAGCACCCACGAGAGCAGCTGGCACAGAAGCAAAGTGCACAAGGCTTTCCCAGTCCTCAACTTGAGTGAAAGTCGCTCAGTTGTGTCTGACTCTTTGCAACCCCTTGGACTATACAGTCCCTGGAATTCTCCAGGCCAGAATACTGGTGTGGGTAGCCTTTCCCTTCTCCAGGGGATCTTCCCCACCCAGGGGTCTAACCCAGGTCTCCCACATTGCAGGTGGATTCTTTACCAGCTGAGCCACCAAGGAAGCCTGAGGATACTGGCATGGGTAGCCTATCCCTCCTCCAGTGGATCTTCCCCACCCAGGAATCGAACTGGGGTCTCCTGCTTTGCAGGCGGATTCTTTACCAACTGAGCTATGAGGTAAGCCCGTCCTCAACTTCTTCCTACAAAATTTGATTATGTGTTTTCATCAAGAAGGAGAAAGATGCAGGCAAGGGATGCTTGCCACCCCTCTGCCCCAAGGACGGGGCCAGAGTCTCTCCTGTTCCAGTCTGCTGTCCACGTGGTGGGATTTGTGTTCCAGCCTCAGCATCCTGGCACACGTGAACAGATCTGCGGGGCATGCCATCATTCCGTGTGACACCTTATGGTCCCTCCGTGTGGCAGCTCCTCACCCCTGTCACCTCCTCCCAGAACTCTGCGTGCTGAGACGCATGGAATTGAAAGAAGAAATGCACAGGCTTCAGTTTCAGGGGGTTGTGGCCAGAGCATTGGCCCACACAGCGGCGGCCTTGCCCCAGAGGCATCAGGGTGGTGCCGCAGGTCGCCATGGCCTGGTGAAAGCATCCCTGTGTCGAGACCACCGTAGAGTTCTGAGGAAGGCACTTCTGCAGTCCTGGAGTAGAGCATGCGCTGGGCACCCACAGAGAAGGAGGCTGCGTTCCTTCCCACGGGTGGTTGTCGCTCAGGAGGAAGGGCAGGCAGCTGTGGGTGAATGACACCACAGGGAGGGAATAAAGGCCGTTTAGAGGGATTACCGCAGAGCCAGGGCTTCCCTGGTGGTTCACTGGTAAAGAATTCACCTGCAGTGAGGGAGACCTGGGTTTGATGCCTGGGTTGGGGAAGATCCCCTGGAGAAGGGAAAGGCTGGGTAGGATTCTGTCCTGGAGAATCCCATGGACAGAGGAACCTGGCGGGCTACAGTCCATGGGGTTGCAGAGTCAGACATGACTGAGCGACTAAGCACAGCACAGTGCCAAGGTGGGAGACAGACAGAAAAGCTGGCTCAGGAGGAGTGGTGGCATTTGTTGGGCCTGGGGAGGCAACTGTGATCCTTCCATACCACACCCACCCCTTTCTGTTTTCTTACATGAGTTGAAACTGAATTTCTAAATCTTGCAAGCAGAACACTTCTGCCTTTTCCCTTGCACCTGCTTTCTGTCTGTTAGAAATATGCTAGAAGAACTGACCACTTGAAGTAAAACTCAGTGACTCTATTCTAAATGGGAATATTTGTTTTTAAACTGTGTATGAATTCCATACCCACTCCAGTGTTCTTGCTTGGAGAATCCCAGGGACGGGAGAGCCTGGTGGGCTGCCGTCTCTGGGGTCGCACAGAGTCGGACACGACTGAAGTGACTTAGCAGTAGCAGCAGTATGAACTCCATGTGTAATATATATTTGATATATATGTACATATATGTATATTTATAGGCTTCCGAGGTGGTGGTGGTGCTGCTGCTGCTGAAGAAACTGAGAAATCAAAATGGAAAGGTTTTTTCCCCAGGTGTTTCTATTATTGTTTATACTGCTTGCAGTTGATACTCTGCCTAAGTGTGAGATGGGCTAGATAAGCTTCCCAAATTTTCATACTTAAAAAATATCTTTTTATACCAAAGGAGTTTAGATGTTTGGCAGCTAGGTGTTGGTGATTGGGGGTGATGGTGGGAGAGGGATACCAAATGCAGGACAAAGTCCTAGATATTTTTAAAAGCCCAATAAAAGAAAATCTGTATTGTCTGCCCTGCTTTTTGTTTTTTTTTTTTTAATTTTTTTTATTGTTGTTGCTAAACTATGCTGCCCTTGACCTGACTGTTTGTGATCCACAGTTTGTATGGATGTTTGCAAATAGGCCGCCTTCTTATGCTGCACGTGGAGGATCTTCCAGTGGAGGGAATTATTGGGGAAATTATATCAGTGTCAGGAAAGTGAGGTTGCTCAGTAATACACAGAATGTCATGTTTGGTGACTTCTGCTTCATCAGATTCACCAAGATGCCACTCTGTTTTAATTTGGATTGCAGGATCTGATCATTACTCACACTGTTATCAAAAGAAATACTGCTAATTGCCAAAACATCCACGTGTCTAATCACCTCATTTCAAATGGAGAAAATAAGAATTCTGGTCTATTTTGTTTTAGCCTGCACTCCTACTTGCTGGAATTCTATTATTAATGATTATTATACCTATTGACTGCCCATCCCATGTCAGTCCTTTGTACGCAAGGTCTCTTGTCGCTTTTAAAACAGTGATGACAAGTGGGACAATAAAGGAGAATTTAGAGCTAAAATGGTTTTCCCACATCCACACACAGGCAGAGATTATCAGCCCCAGTCTCCCTAATTCCAAAGCCTGTACACAGACCCTGCTTCCCTACACTGGCTCAAAAATGAGAAATAATCTCAACAATGAGATTTAAGTATGTATGTTTCTTATGTGTCCAGGATTGCGCTGTTCGGCCATTATGAGTATCACAACCTTGTTATCCCTTCAGTCCTTTCCTTGGTCAGAATTTGTACATGATCTTCACATTTAGTTATTTATGATTTTACTAAAAAATGGTAAAGTAACCCAAGTGTTAGTCACTCAGTCGCGTGCAGCTCGTTCGACCCCATGCACTGTAGCCCACCAGGCTCCTCTGTCCATGGGATTCTCCAGGCAGGAACACTGGAGTGGGTTGCCATTTCCTGCTCCAGGGGATCTTCCCAACCCGGGGATCGAACCTACATCTCTTGCATTACAAGTGATTTCTTTACTGTCTGAGCCATCAGGGAAGCCCCCCAAAATAGTAAAAGGTTTAATAAATGGGATGCATGAATTTATTTATAACGTGTAGGAAACGTGCTTGCATCTGGAAAAGAAAAAAAAAAAGGTCAGTTCTAATGAGGTGGATGACGCTGGAGCCGATTATACAGAGTGAAGTAAGTCAGAAAGAAAAACACCAATACAGTATACTTACACATATATATGGAATTTAGAATGATGGTAATGATAAACCTGTACGCAAGACAGCAAAAGAGACACAGATGTATAGAACGGCCTTTTGGACTCTGTGGGAGAGGGAGAGGGTGGGATGGGTTGGCAGAGTGGCAGTGTAACATGTGTGATATCATAAGTGAAACGAATCGCCAGTCCAGGTTTGATGCAGGATGCAGGATGCTTGGGACTGATGCACAGGGATAATCCAGAGAGAGGGTGTGGGGCGGGAGGGGGAAGTTGGGGGTCGGGATTGGGAGTTCATGTACACTCGTGGCTGATTCATGTTGATGTGTAGCAAAACGAATACAGTATTGTAAAGCAAAACAAACTAAAAATAAAAATTAATTAAAGAAAAAAAAAAGGCAAGAGTAGCAGTGAATTAAAGCAACCCTTCCTACATTTATCAGGGCGGTAACTCTTTCTGATGACTGCTTTTCTTGGAAGTTGTGTTGTAATGTTGGTTATTGTAATGAGAACAAAATTTGCGTTAGGAACAGTGTTATAAAAGCGGGTCATGTCATTGGCCAAGGTCCTATCTCCAGATATACCATATATCTAATCAGTTGTCTTTTTGCTTTTCATCACTCTTTAAATAAACTTTATTTAGTGTCTAATATAAGACAAAGACTGGAGTAAGCATTCGAAAATTAAAAAAAATTTTTTGATGGATAAACTGTCCATTTTTAGCTTGCTATCTTTTCTTGCTGGAATGTACTTTCACATTTGTCTGTTCTATTATGTTCTACTTATCCTTCAAGGCCTAAACAAACCCTTCTGTCTGAAGGTGGCCTTTTGGATTAAATTCAAACAAGTTCTGTCAGTATTAATGCCACTCTTGTTTTGCTACCAGGCCTGGGGCATTGTGACAGCATTTATCACCTCTTATTTTGTTTAGAGATGTGCTTGCCTCCAACTTCTGTGTTCAGAGTTGATTTGGAGCAGGGACTGTCTCGTCCGGACTGGTTGTTGCCAGCATCTAGAAGGTAGTTAACACAGAATACCTGTTTAGAAGAGTTATGAATCTTTACGTTGTGTGTTTGATACAGTCTTTAGTTGGTGTTTCTGACTGGCTGAGGCAGAGAGAAAATTTTGCTTCAAGTATCTTCACGTTTCAAGTTTCTTCAAACTTCAAGACAGTTTAACTAGAAAAATGGTACCAATGAACCTATGTGCAGCATAGAAATAGAGACACGGAGGCAGAGAATGGACATGTGGGCCCAGTGGAGAAGCAGAGGGTGGGATGCACTGAGATCAGCACTGACCTGTCTACACTGACGAGTGACACGGACAGCTGGTGGGGAGCTGCCGGGCAGCAAAGGGAGCTCAGCTCGGGGCTCTGTGATGACCCAGAGGGCCGGCATACGGGGAGGACAGAGAGGCTCAACAGGGAGGGGTCATGTGTATCCATACGGCTGATTCCCTTGCGGCTCAGCTGGTAAAGAATCTTCCTGCAATGCGGGAGACCTCGGTTCGATCACTGGGTTGGGAAGATCCCCTGGAGAAGGGAAAAGGCTACCCCACTCCAGGATTCTGGCCTGGAGAATCCCATGGGTTGTATAGTCCATGGGGTCGCAAAGAGTCGGACACGACTGAGCGACTTTCACTTTTGGAGAAGGCGATGGCACCCCACTCCAGTACTCTTGCCTGGAAAATCCCATGGACGGAGGAGCCTGGTGGGCTGCAGTCCATGGGGTCGCTAAGAGTCGGACAGGACTGAGTAACTTCACTTTCACTTTTCACTTTCATGCTTTGGAGAAGGAAATGGCAACCCACTTCAGTGTTCTTGCCTGGAGAATCCCAGGGACTGGGGAGCCTTGTGGGCTGCCATCTATGGGGTCGCACAGAGTTGGACATGACTGAACGACTGAGCAGCAGCAGCAGCAGGTAGCATATTAAAAAGCGGAGACATTACTCTGCCGACTAAGGTCCGTCTAGTCAAGGCTATGATTTTTCCAGTGGTCGTGTATGGATGTGAGAGTTGGACTGTGAAGAAAGATGAGCGCCAAAGAATTGACACTTTTGACTGTGGTGTTGGAGAATACTCTTTGAGAGTTCCCTGGACTGCAAGGAGATCCAGCCAGTCCATTCTAAAGGAGATCAGTCCTGGGTGTTCTTTGGAAGGAATGATGCTAAAGCTGAAACTCCAGTACTTTCACCACCTCATGCCAAGAGTTGACTCATTGGAAAAGACTGATGCTGGGAGGGATTGGGGACAGGAGGAGAAGGGGATGACAGAGGATGAGATGGCTGGATGGCATCACCAACTCGATGGAGGTGAGTTTGAGTAAACTCCGGGAGTTGGTGATGGACAAGGAGGCCTGGTGTGCTGTGATTCATGGGGTCGCAAAGAGTCAGACACGACTGAGCAACTGAACTGAACTGAGTTCGCCAAACGGGGGTTGAAGCCGTGTCCCCTGCATTGGAAGGGTGGAGTCTTAACCGCTCGCCCACTGGGGAAGTCCCTAGGATTCGTTTCTCGACTGCTTTGCTGCCGCCCCAGTGCCAGACACAGAGCAGCAGATACGCACTCACAGGGTGTTTGCAGCGATCGTGGTCATGAAGACAGGGGTAGCTAGAGGCAGCAGTGATGCTGTCCATCTGCACGGTCTCAGGCTCTTCAGAGGCTTCCCAGGGGCTTGGCAGGAAGAGAACCCGCCTGCAGTGCAGGAGAGGCAGGAGACGCGGGTTCAGTCCCTGGGTCGGGAGGATCCCCTGGAGGAGGAGATGGCAGCCCACTCCAGCATTCTTGCCTGCAGAATCCCATGGACAGAGGAGCCTGGGAGGGGCAGATACAATCCATGGGGTCCAAAAGAGTTGGATACGACTAAAGCGACTGAGCACGCATGCACAGACGAGGTTCAGTGGTAAAGAACCCTCCTGCTGTTTAGGAGACTTAGGAGATGCAGATTCTGTCCCTGGGTAAGGGAAGATCCCCTGGAGGAGGAGATGGCAGCCCACTCCAGTACTCTTGGCCTGGAAAATCCCATGGACGGAGGAGCCTGGTGGGCTGCAGTCCGTGTGGTCACAAAGAGTCAGACTGAAGAGGTGACTTAGCAGCAGCAGCCAGGATGAGAGGCTTGTCCTGCAGCAAACCATTAAGCACGGAAGTTCTCGAGACTAAGACTCGGAGATGTCCTTTCTTCCTGTGGAGGAAGGGGGCTCAGGATGTGATTTGGAGCAAGTCCCTGCCAGAGCATAGGGAGGAAGCCCCTCCCACTCACGGGCACAGTTGAGAGGGAAAGAACCGGGTACTGAGGTAAGAGCCACCTGCTCTTCTCGGTTCTGCTTGCAGGTTGGGAGGGGGCTTGCAGATAATACAGACCACGTCTGTTTCCCCAGACTCGGCCTTGGGGCCTGGGACACCCTCCTGCAGTGTGGGGTGTACACCCCTCCAGCTTCACTCTTCCAGTTCTGGTTAGTCTGTGATGGAGCCTGGACATCAAAACTATCATCAGAAAGAAACAGACAGCTCCCAGGTGACTCTAAAGTGTGGTCAAGGCTGACGACCACTGTTCCTGGCAGGGGAATCTAAGGTGTAGCCAAGGATGACGATGAACATCCTTTGAGCAGTTCTCCACGTGGCCACCAGGCTGGTGGTGGTGGTTCAGTCGCTCAGGCGTGTCCGACTTAATTTTGGTTCAAACAGTGAACTCGGACTGTAGCCCACTAGGATCCTCTGTCTGTGAGATTCTCCAGGCAAGAATACTGGAGTGGGTTGCCATTCGCTTCGCAACCCAGGGATCGATCCCCAGTCTCCTGTATTGGATTGATAGGCGAATTCTTTGCTGCTGAGCCACCAGGGAAGCGGGCCACAAGGTTACCAGAACCCATAATGCAGGTTTGGGAGAGGGAGGTCCCTAGATAAGAAAGCCAGGGCAAAATCAGCCTCAGCTTCATCAGCAGGCTCCCTGGTGGCCCACTTGGTAAATGCAGGAGACCTGGGTCCGAGCCCTGGGTCGGGAAGATGCTCTGGAGAAGGGAAACAGCTACCCACTCCAGTAATCTGCCCTGGAGAATCCCATGGACTACAGTCCGTGAGGTCGTGAAGAATCAGGCACGACTGAGCGACTTTCACTTTTCACTGTCACTTTTCATCATCAGGAGAGATCTAGAAGATTCTGCACAGCTTCTTGACCAGTCCTAGAAATGCTGGGACGATAAGGGCCAGCCAGGGGAGCATGGGGCTTACCAGCAGTCCCCAGCCTTGTTGGCATCAGGAACAGGTTTTGTGGAAGTCAGTTTTTCCACAGGCTGGGAGTGCAAGTGGATGCTTTCCGGTTCATTCAAGCACATTACATTTAATGTGCACTTTATTTTTTTTTTTATTATGACATCAGCTCCACCTCAGATCATCAGGCATTAGGCTCCAGAGGTTGGGGACCCCGGACTTTGATTGCTGTGCTTAGTCACTCAGTTGTGTCCAATTCTTTGCAACTCCCTGGACTGCAACCCACCAGGCTCCTCTGTCCATGGGATTCTCCAGGCAAGAATACTGTAGTGGATTGCCATGCCCTCCTCCAGGGCATCTTTCCTACCCAAGGATTGAACGCAGGTCTCCCACATTACAGGTGGATTCTTTACTGTCTGAGCCACCAGGGAAGCCCCAGAATACTGTAGTGGGTAGCCTATCCCTTCTCCAGGGGATCTTCCCCACCCAGGAATCGAATCAGAGTCTCCTGCACTGCAGGCGGATTCTTTACCAGCTGAGCTTCCAGGAAGGCTCTTTACTCTGTAGAGTACTGGTGACTTAAGTTCTGTTCTGCATAAAAGTCAAATGGCTGTGGAGTATGTTACTTGTTTAGACTGATTCTATGTTTATTCTTGCCTAAAACATTCACTGAGTTTCTGAATAGCCGTGACTTTGTTGAGTCCACTGTTTGAACCATGTTTTTAGTGAAGAAAACTCAATTTTTAGAATAAATGTAAGTAATCTCTACGTTAACGAGTGTAGTTCTCTATTAATGAGTTCTTATCCTTAGAGCTATTGCAACAGGGGAGCCTGGTGGGCTACAGTCCAGGGGTCACAAAGAGTCAAACACAACTGAGCAAGTAAATAACAGCAGCGAACTCGACGGTCATGAGCGCAGGCTTTTGAACCACGTTTGTGGATGGACAAACACTCACTCCAGTTCAGTCCAGTCGCTCCATCATGTCCGACTCTTTGCGACCCCATGGACTGCAGCACGCCAGGCCTCCCTGACCAGCACCAATTCCCAGAACTTTCTCAAACTCACATCCATTGAGTCAGTGATGCCATCCAACCATCTCATCCTCTGTCGTCCCCTTCTCCTCCCGCCTTCAGTCTTTCCCAGCACCAGGGTCTTTCCAGTGAGTCAGTTCTTCGCACCAGGTGACCAACGTAGAGAAGCTGCATCTTCAACATCAGTCCTTCCAGTGAATATTCAGAACTGATTTCCTTTAGATGGGCTGGTTGGATCCCCTTGCAGTCCAAGGGACTCTCAAGAGTCTTCTCCAACACCACAGTTCAAAAGCATCAATTCTTTGGCACTCAACTTTCTCAAGACGGCATCATTATTTCACAAAAGAAGTGTGAGTTATTTGTACTCCTGTAAGTGTTTGCATTTTAAGAAATAAAATATTTTTCTTCTTTCTAAAGAAAGACATTCTTCATGGAGTATTTAGAGAATACAGATACAAATTTAGAGAAACAAAATATTGACTACCCATGTAAAGTTAATGTATGTGATAAATATACCATACACTCATTGGTAAATGGAATGTATAATTTATAGAGATTTCTATCTCAAACTTGGTACAAAGCATTATATAAAAAGCCATCAATATGAGATCATCTAACCTAATAACTTCCTGGTGGCTCAGTGGTAAAGAATCAGCCTGGCAATGCAGGAGACGTAGATTTAATCGCTGGGTCGGGAAGATCCCCTGGAGAAAGAAATGGCAACATACTCCAGTATTCTTGGCTGGAGATCCTATGGAGAGACAGAGAAGCCTAATGGGGTACAGTTCATCGGGTCTCAAAGAGTCGACACAAGTGAGCGACTAACACTTTCAACCTAATAGCTGCCAGTAACTTGATGGATTATACAGTCAGTGACCTAATCTTAAGTGTATATTAGACTCCCTTTTGCATATCTTGGTTCCAGACATCTTAGCAATAATGTAGACTCGTGAACATCGTATCAGCATATAGTAGTGTCCGCTTGTGAATGATGTGAAGAGGAGAAAGATCATATTAGATATGGAGGTTTAATTATTTGCTAGGCTTTTTCACCACCCAAATGAGGTCTTCCCACCGGCTTTTACAACCATGCTGTCTGAATTTGTGTCTTAATAAACTTATAAATTACGACTTGCCATGGGTGTCAGTGTTAGAAGTACTAAATTCACAAAGATCAAGGCTGTGTATTAAGTAATATGGTAAAGTTTTTTTAATACACCCATCAGAGCTCATACTTTCAAATAAGTGTTTTATTCAACACAGTCCTGTTAAGAGCTGATTAACTGTCTCCTTCATCTATGAATGTATTTATTCAGCAGCGTCACCTGTGAGTGCTCTGGGTTTGACATTTTCTCAGGCTCATGGGTGTAATGATGAATGAGGCAGGTAGGCTAGAGTCTCATGAGGAAGAAAGATGGCACCCAGCCATTGCAAGACAGAGGTGTAAGCCTTAAGTTGGCACTGATGATGTGAAATCCTACCCAACCTAGTCCCTGGCGTCAGGTCACTTGTTAAAACAACATGACTCCTTGGAGAAGGAAATGGCAACCCACGCCAGTATTCTTGCCTGGAAAAGTCCATGGACAGAGGAGCCTGGTGGGCTACAGTCCATGGGGTTACATGCATGAGAGTGGAGGGAGATGGGTTGGTAGCAATAAACTAGTAGAACCAAAAAAAAAAAAAAAAAAAAACTCCTAAGCTGAATCCAGGCCAGTGGAATTCCAGAATATGAGTAAAGAGCTTAAAAGTTCATTCATTATCAGCAGTTCCATTGCAACAGCGTGGGTACTCCTAGAGATTGTCGCACTGAGTAAAGTCAGTCAGAGAAAGAGAAATAGCATATAATATTGCTTATACATGGAATCTGAAAGGAAATGATACAGATGAACTGTCTGTTTACAAAACAGAAACAGACACACAGAGAATGAATGTATGGTTGCATGTGTGTAGCTGGGGCTTGGGGGGAAGGATGGGGGAAGGGAAAGTTAGGGAGTTTGGGATGGACATGGACACACTGCTGTATTTAACATGGAGAACCCACAAGGACCTGCTGGACAGCACAGGGGACTCTGCTCAATCCTCTGTAATAACCTTATGGTCACCAGGGGGAAGGATGGGGGAAGGGATAGTCAGGGAGTTTGGGATGGACGTGGACACACTGCTGGATTTAACATGGAGAACCAGCAAGGATCTGCTGGACAGCACAGGGAACTCTGCTCCATACTCTGTAATAACCTTATGGTCACCAGGGGGAAGGATGGGGGAAGGGATAGTCAGGGAGTTTGGGATGGACGTGGACACACTGCTGGATTTAACATGGAGAACCAGCAAGGATCTGCTGGACAGCACAGGGAACTTTGCTCAATACTCTGTAATAACCTTATGGTCACCAGGGGGAAGGATGGGGGAAGGGAAAGTTAGGGGGTTGGGATGGACAAGGACACACTGCTGTGTTTAACATGGAGAACCGGCAAGGAGCTGCTGGACAACACAGGGAACTCTGCTCAGTATTATGTAACAACCTAAATGGGGAAAAGAATTTTAAGCACAATAGATAGCATGTATATGCAGAACTGAATCAGTTTGCTATAGACCTAAAACTAACACAACATTGTTAATCAACTATGCGGTCATTTCATGACGTGTATAAGTCAAGTTATTATGTTCTCCATCTGAAACTTACACAGTGCTGTATACTAATCATGTCTCAGTAACACTGGGAGAAAAAGTACATTGTCAGAACTGTATCATAGTCACTGTAAAAGCAGGGTGCTCTTGGAATCATCTTCAAAATCTAGGTATTTTATTGACTGTTCCTTAGAGGGACGAATGATAAATATGTCATATAAATCGGATTCTTTTCATACGAGTACTGCTAGTTCACAACAGTGTTAGAGTCATACTGGAAGCTTTTGTTTTGTCATTTTATTTATTCTTTTTGACTGCTCGGTTTTGGCCAGCTTTTTCTTGGGCTTTCTCTGGCTGTGGCTAGCAGGGGCTCCTCTTCATTTGCAGGTTGCTCATTGCAGTCGCTTCTCCTGGTGGGAAGCACGGGCTTTAGGCGCACAGGCTTCAGTAGTCGTGACTCATGGGCTTAGCTGCCCCGCGGCATGTGGAATCTTCCCAGACCAGGAATCGAGCCTGTGTTGCCTGCACTGGCAGGCAGAGTCCCAATCACTGGACCACCAAGGAAGTCTCCATGCTTAACCTTTTAAAAGCTCTGGGATTTGGTAGAGGGAATGGCATACAGTAGGCGCTCAGTGACTGTTTGCTGCTAATTGACTGCGCGAGAGGTCTGACAAAATGATTGACGTACACCTGGAAAGTTCGATTTCTGGCCAAAAGCAGACAGGCCTGAGTGCTGAGCGGCTTTGCCAGTGGCGTTTCTCACTCATTGTATCCTTTCCAGGCACTCTTCAGAGAGGAGAGACTCCCTTGCACAAGAGAGGCAGTCTGCCAAAGCCCACTGAATGTGCTTCTGATATTCAGGGTGAGTACTCAGCCAGGACTGTACATATTCAGATTTTAAAATTCATTTAAGTCACCTCAGTGTGATGTAACTCAGTTCACATACACTGATATGTTTACACACAGACACACACAATGAAAGTTTAACGGGTGTGGCTTAAGGTAATTCAGCATTTGTTTTTCCTCATCCGTGCAGACTTTTTGGTTCAAATCCAGGAAGTGCCACATATAGCTGTGTGACCTTGGGAAGGTTACTTAACCTCTCTGTTTTTCAGTTCCTTACATTATACATTATGGATAACGTAATGTAATTAACAGCTAAATTACAGAATGTGTGTGAGGCTGAGGAGTTGATATATATAAGGAGCCTAGAATTCTGTCACACAGTAAGAACCGTTTCACTATTGCATGGTCATTATTTTCTACCATAACGATATTAACGTTAGAAATATTTAATTTACCAGACAAATAATCAATAAACGGTTAATATGTATCCTGCTGCTAAGTCACTTCAGTCGTGTCCGACCCTGTGCGGCCCCATAGACGGCAGCCCACCAGGCTCCCCCATCCCTGGGATTCTCCAGGCAAGAACACTGGAGTGGATTGACATTTCCTTCTCCAATGCATGAAAGGGAAAAGTGAAAGTGAAGTCGCTCAGTCGTGTCCGACTCTTAGTGACCCCATGGACTGCAGCCCACCAGGCTCCTTCATCCATGGGATTTTCCAGGCAAGAGTACTGGAGTGGGGTGCCATTGCCTTCTCCGTGTTAATATGTATAAGAAGATATTATTATGCTTAAAATTTTAAATATTTCTGAATCCAGATAAGTTAATATATACAAAGAGTGTACCTTTTGTCAGATACTATTTTATTGTTGTTATCCTTAACGATAATAATCTTATATATAATAATATTAACATTAAGAACAGTTAGATTACTGGATCCAACTATCATTTTAATGGTTTTAATTATTTTTAATGTTTTCAGTATGTAGAAAACCTGAATTATCAAAATTAGAATGAAATTAAATGGTTACTTTGGAAATGCAGTAATTTAGAATACCTTTCCTCCGTAGATGAAAAATGTGTCCTCAAGAAATCCCATTCCTTGGAACTGAGTATATTTTAAAATTCTAACTCATTTTCCTTGCAATTTATAGATCTAGCATTATTAAAATATTCATATCTTTGAGCTAATGTGGCATAACAAATTTAATTTGCACAACAAAGATGACATGAATAGAACATGATCTATAATCACTTTTTTTTTTAGCCTCACACTCTAGGCACTTTATCAGAAAGAGCGACAAGTCAGACATATTTTGTAGCTCTATAAAACCTTCCAAATAAACTCTCAGAAAGGGATGCAGAAGGCAGTTTGAAACAAAACATTTTGTATGGTTTTCATGGTGTCTCAGTTGAGTAAGGTACCACCAGCTGTCCTTGACAGGGTTGTTTGACATGCATGGGGGTGTTTCGTGTTATTTTTCACTGAGGAGTCTCTACCAAGCAATATAATCTGATACTGCGAAGGAGGGATGGAGGAGAAAGGGGGGGGGGGGAGAACCACAGGCTGCAGTGCTGGTCCAAGGGCAGCTCCAGGGCAGACGGGACCAGACCCGTGTGCTGCTGAGCCTGGTCTGCCGCTGGCTGGGGACCTCCCTCAGAGGGCGGCCTCCGGAAGCCCGGGAGGAGACCCCAGGGGCTGCCGCTGGAGGCCCGTAGCCCAGTGTACTCCTCGCTGCCCAGGATGGGACGCAGGTTCTTCCTCGAGGGCAGATGTGAGCTACGCATCTGAGGCCTCTTCCCTCTGGGTTCTGAATCCAGCTGAGCGTCTGCCTAGAGTCTGATCGTTTGCTCTTTGCGCGAGACACGTCCAGGGTTCAACACGGACACACGTCGGGGTGCCCGCTTTCACAGAGCATCTTCTCTGAGGATGACTCACGTTGCCTTCTGGTTTTGGGGGAGCGTGTGTGAGAGGCAGGTAAAGATTAGCTCAGGGGGTTTTACGGTGATTAATCTTGTCTCTCTGAAGGGCTCTGCCTGTGGCACTGAATGTTGTTATTAGTTCTGGCGAGGGAAGGAGGGGGAGGGGGAATTATAGCAGTAAAGGCAGGCGGGCAAGGGAGTAACAGGAGGATTAACAGTAACAACAGCAGCAATAATAACATTGTTACTATTTTTTGGACCTGCTGCTGAGGTTTGCCCTGTGAAATGTTACACAATATTGCACCACTGCTGCAGAGCAAGCATCTGTGTTATTTTCATTTTAGAGATGGTCCATGCAGAGGTTGAGTAACTTGCCCCAGCTTATCAAGCCAGTGGATAACAGATGTGAAATCCAGACCCATGTGGCAGGGCTCCCCAGGCATGTGCGCCTAGCCTCCACGTCCTACTCAAGACGTGGGTGTGATTACTCCACATGCTCTGTGTGTGAGATACCTGGTGCCCGTACGCGTCATCTCTGAACCCAATATCTTCACCCGTGGAAAGTCAATAATCGTAATAACCAACCCAACTTTCTCATAGAGTTAATGCAAAGGAAAAAAGCTAATGTTGAAAACGTGTATTTGTAATTTAACAAAGAAAATAGTTTTCCAATCACCTTGTTTCTTCCACTTGAATTAATCACTATAAATCTTTGAGGCATTTGTTTCCTCTGCACATATATGTGTATGCATGTTGCTCATGTGTATGCTTAAAGAAAAAGTACTGTATTAAAAAAAAATGATATATGCTCATTAAAAAAAATTAAAATGATTTAGAAAGCAGAGAAAAAGAACAATCTCCCGAAAACCAACTACCCAGAAATTATCATTGCTAAAACATGGACAACATTATTGCAGGCATCTTTCTTTACAACTATGAGAACAGATGGGTAGAAAAATAAATAGAAATAAATTTTAAAATAAATAAAAATAAAATGGGATCATGTAAAATCTATTTTAAGCAAAATTGTTCATTGCAATGTTACTTGCATTTCAAAGAAAAAAATTAGAACTAGAGGAGTTACTGTGCTTACAATAAATTTATCTTTGTCATGGGAAATATCGTTACATAAAAGATGTCTTTAAGGTTCAAAAAAGATATAAAAATACACAAATAAGTAAATATGAAATGCATTAAAAAAAGAAAAAGTGTTTTTGTAAAGGGAAAATGTTTTGGTAAAGTGTAAACTCTTCGTAAATACATGTTGCTTATTACTGTACTGTTGGTTATTACTGTACTGGTGTGAACTTTTTTGTGTTCTGGAAAGGAGAGTAGTTTGCAGTTGACCACAGCAAGGGTGAGAGAGCTCATGCTTGGGAATTAGGATCCAAGAGTTATGAGAGCTGGAAGGTCTTTGGAGGGTGTCCAGGTCAGACAGTGGTTCCCTGTCCCTTTGTCTATTAATATACCGCCTGGGGGAACCTTTAAAAATCAATGCTCAAGATTCATTCCAGTTTCAGAAATCTCATTTAACTGGTCTGGAGTAGAGCTTAGACATCTCAGTATACGCATAAGCATATGTGTTTGTACATGTAAATGTGTGTATGCTGATGTAGTATTGGTATACGCTTGTGTCTGTGTGCACGGGAACACTTGTGTGTGTTCACCCATGATGATTCTACTGCGTAGTTGGGGGCCAGAATGGCTGAACAGAATTCACAACCTTCTTCCTAATAATCATGGTTCAGTTCAGTCGCTCAGTCATGTCTGACCCTCTGCAACCCTATGTACTGCAGCACGCCAGGCCTGCCTGTCCATCACCAACTCCCGGAGTTTACTCAAACTCACATCCATTGAGGCGGTGATGCCATCCAACCATCTCATCAATAGTCATGGTAGCCTCGTGTTTACCCAGAATGGTTACAGCCAACACCCCCTGCCCAGGTCCCAGCTGATAAGCCCACCCCCTTCCCCTCTCAGGTGGCCTGGTTTGGATGATAAATTATGCCATTTTCTGGTGGCTCAGATGGTAAAGAATCTGCCTGCCAATACAGGAGATGTGGGTTCAGTCCCTGGGTCTGGGAGACTCCCTGGAGAAGGGCATGGCAACCCACACCAGTGTTGTTGCCTGGAGAATCCCATGGACAGAGGAGCCTGGCGGGCTATAGTCTGTGGGGTCACAAAGAGTCAGAGGTGACTGAGCAGCTGAACGCACTGCTGAGGAGGAATTAAGACTTGAGGGGGCTATTTTCCTTCCAAAGGGAATTGAGTAGAATGCCCTCCTTGGGCTTTCAAGGGTTGCTTTGCAGTCATGTTCAACACCATCTGAGTAAGCACGATGCTTCTTGAGAGTCTTAAGAGGAGAGACTTTCTCTTTCGTTAAAGTCTTTTAAAATTTATTTTATTTTTTGGCTGCACCGTGCAGGGCATGTGGGATCTTAGTTCCTTGACCAAGGATTGAACCTGTATCCCTTGCCTTGAAAATCTTACCCACTGGACCCCCAGGGAGTCCCCAAGCTGAGAGAATGTCTTGCTTTAGCTGTGACAGTAAAAATTCTTTAAAATAGAACTGCACTGTGTTTCCATGTAGCTCACCTAAGCTTTGCAGAACTGAGGTCTCTCATCTCCCCTGATTCATCTATGTAGGGAACGTGTCATCACTGTTTCAGTTCCCGAAAGTGCCTTCTCCTGAATGCTAGCAACTGTTACTCAGGGAATTAAATTTTGAAAACAGATCGACAGCTTTACCAACTGTCTTGGTTCTACTTCTCTGAGTATCATGCAGGGTGGTGTGGACTCTGCTGGGTATGCCATGCCTGATGACAACATTTATGAGCCCTTGGTCCAAAAGAAAATTTGACGTTGACCAGTGCTGAAGAACTGAGCTTTTGAACTGTGTTGTTGGAGAAGACTCTTGAGAGTCCCTTGGACAAGCAAGGAGATGAAACTAGTCAAACCTAAAGGAAATCAGTCCTGAATATTCATTGGAAGGACTGATGCTGAAACTGAAGCTCCAGTACTTTGGCCACCTGATGTGAAGAGCTGACCCATTGGAAAGGACCCTGATGCTGGGAAAGATTGAAGGCGGGAAGAGAAGGGGACCACAGAGGATGAGATGGTTGGATGGTATCACTGACTCAGTGGACATGAGTTTGGGTAATGGCTCAAAGGTTAAAGCATCTGCCTCCAATGCGGGAGACCTGGTTTCGATCCCTGAGTTGGGAAGATCTCCTGGAGAAGGAAATAGCAGCCTACTCCAGTATTCTTGCCTGGAGAATCCCATCGATGAAGGAGCCTGGTGGGCTACAGTCAATGGGGGTCACAAAGTGTGGGACATGACCGAGCAACTGAACAACAACAATAAAAAATCTGACGTGTAGTTGAGTCTGACAGGTCTTTGTGGCGTCTTCTTGGTTGATACTTTTCCCGCCAAGGCCATAATCTGAATTTGTCATTAAGGTCTGCATAGCCCAGACTATACACACCCCAGAATAACTCAGATACTTCTCGGCCAGTAGGCTGACTTTTAGAGACACACAGGAAGTCTGTGTTAGTACAACTGTGAGTCCATGGATGTGGGCATTTTTTTTTTTTTTGCCTGTACTGGGTCTTATTTACCACATGTGGGATCTTATTTTTTAGTCACTGCACACGAAATTTTAGCTGTGGCATGTACGGGACCTGGTTTCCTGACCAGGGATCTAACCCCAGTCCCCTGCATTGGGAATGCGGAGTCTTAGCCAGTGGACCACAAGTCCTAGCACATTTCTGTAATAATAGTAATCAGCATTTCTCCTCACCTGTGGGCGTATCGTCCCGGAATGAGCCAGCCACTGAGTAGCGCAGCTCTCGGAAAGCGAAATGTTTCTCTTGAAATTGGTCAGAGTGAAATCAAAGATGGAAGATGTTCCTGTCAACCAGCATTAACGGCTTTGCTTCCTTCAGGTTACAGCCAACACCTGTTTCGAATGCTTATCTGTAATAGCTGAGTCGTCACCCCCAAGATAAGAGAA
Organism: Aepyceros melampus; assembly: GCA_006408695.1. Classification (NCBI taxonomy): domain Eukaryota; kingdom Metazoa; phylum Chordata; class Mammalia; order Artiodactyla; family Bovidae; genus Aepyceros; species Aepyceros melampus. The sequence goes on along the minus strand of SJXQ01008580.1, from coordinate 534,045 downwards.
CTCTAAGCCTTCCCGAGTCCGTTAGATTTTCCGTGTGTCTTTCGTACATAAAGGTATCCATTTCTGGGCATTGTATCACCTACGTGGTCAAAAAAAAAAAAAAAGAGAGCTGTGTATCAAATTGGACTCCCATGCAGGTGGTGCTTTTCGTAATACCAAGCAGCTTCTGGTTTTCCTGTGTGCGTTCAAGGGAACCATAAACCACCTGGCTGAGTTGAGTTGTGCCTATCCATAAAGCACCAGGCGGCCCCAGCACACCAGCTCTGCTTGCTAATCAAAAGCGATACTGTCGACGTGCCGGCTTAATGCAGAGATTGATAAAGCTATGCAGGTGCCATGGGACTAGGCAAGTTTTATACCCATGCCAGCTTCTATGCCTCTGCAATTTGCTATGTTTGCAGACCACTTTGGGGATTTTTCCCTCCCAAGGATAAATCACTGCCTTTAATCTCGTCATCATCTGTACATCACTGAGGTGTTGTGCTCTGTTTACAAGATGAACGACACTCTTCCTTTTGAAACTCAAAAGTGGCAGATGTTCAAGGCCCACCTGGCAACTTTTGACTTTAGGGAAACTCCCCACCCCCCAACACACACACATAAACCCAACATGTACTTAGCTCCCTGACTTCCAAACCATCAACACTGAAAAAAGAAAAAAATGACTAAGAGGTTTGGAGCTATGTTGCAATCCCCTAACCAGATTGTAGAGGGAGCTCTCTCTGGAATTAGCCCTGGGCACTACCGCCGGCAGGATTGACCACCGCACCTAGCTTTTTTTTTTTTTCCAGCACTCTTTTCTCTCTTTTTCTCCTTAAAGGAGGGGGCTTTGTATCCTTTCTCCTCCCCTGTCCCCTGTGATGGAAATCTTACAAATAACCCGTTTCATAGCTTACCAAAAGTGAAGTCACTCAGTTGTGTCCGACTTTGTGACCTCATGGACTGTAGCCTACCAGGTTCCTTGATCCATGGGATTTTCAAGGCGACAGTATTGGAATGGGTTGCTATTTCCTTCTCCAGGGGATCTTCTCAACCCAGGGATCAAACCTGGCTCTCCTGCATGGTAGGCAGATGCTTTACCATCTGAGCCACCAGGGAAGCTTACCCAAAGCAGTGACTTCTTCATATGACTTGCCTCACGATGATTATGTATTTCTGGTTTTTGAAAAACTGGAGCGGCTTGAACACATTAATAACCTTGGACAAGCAGTATGAGTTTTTAACAAGAATATATTGTGCATAAGCTCCAGTAAAGATTGTTAATTGTCTAGTACGTTTCATCTGAATATTCTTTGTTGCATTCAGTTCAGTTCAGTCGCTCAGTCGTGTCTGACTCTTTATGACCTCATGGACTGCAGCACGCCAGGCCTCCCTGTCCTTCACCATCTCCCGGAGTTTACTCAAACTCATGTCCATTGAGTGGGTGATGCCATCCAACCATCTCATCCTCTGTTGTCCCCTTCTCCTCCTGCCTTCCATCTTTCCCAGCATCAGGTTCTTTTCCAGTGAGTCAGCTCTTCACATCAGTTGCGTTCTTTCTATATTTTGGTTCTTCTTTATTTTTTTTAATCTTAAAAAAAAAGGAAAAAAGATGTATTTTTGGAGTAGGTGGTTCTGACTGTTGCCTGCCAGACTCCTCTGTCCATGAGATTCTCCAGGCAAGAACACTGGACTGGGTTGCCTTTCCCTTCTCCAGGGGATCGTCCCAAACCAGGGATCGAACTCAGGTCTCTCACATTGCAGGCAGATTCTTTACCATCTGAACCACCAGGGAATTCCCAAGGATGACAAAAAAAAAAAAAGACGTATTTTGGGAGTAGGTGGTTCTGTTGTCCAGTTTTAATTTACCCATGGGACCAGCTGTGGCATGCCAGTTCTGGTTCCCTGAACAGGGACTGAACCTGGGCCGCCTGCCATGGAGTGCAGAGTCTTAGCTACTGGACCTCCAGGGAACTCCCATGCTAGTTCTTAATGTTCTTCCTTCTTTTCATTTCTGTCCATACTCAGCGCCCCCCCCTCGTTTTCCTCCTCTTTCTGGTGCTTGTCTTTTTCACACGGTGCCTCCTCATGACCTGTGCTCACCTGGCCATGAGGGTTTTGGCCCATCGTTCATTAACATGCTCCCTACAATAGGGAGCTTTAGGAACTGTAGTTGAATACCTTTTTCTTTGGGCGCTAGTGGTAAGGAACCCGCCTGCCAATGCAGGAGACTTAAGAAATGCAGGTTTGATCCCTGGGTCAGGAAGATCCTTTGGAGGAGGACACGGCAACCCACTCCAGTATTCTTGCCTGGAGAATCCCATGGACAGAGGAGCCTGGCAGGCTACAGTCCCCGGGGTCACAGAGAGTCGGACATGACTGAAGCAACTTAGCACGCACGCGCCTTTTTCTCGAGAGAAGCAGACTCAGAGGTGAAAGGAGAGGCCGCTCCTGTCTCAGAGAGTGCCCCAGCTGCTTTCTGCTCTGCAGGGCCCTGGGTCTCATCTCTAGCTCTTCAGGTGGACAGAGCGGGCCTCCCTTTGCAGGGAGGACTGTTCCAGCACGCCACGCTGCGCTCCTCAGACCTGAAGCCTGTGCAGGAGCTGGAACGAGCGCCTAAGATACAGTTCTCCGTTTAGTAGAAACCGGAAGAGGAGTCTGGGGGCCTGGTTGAAGAACTAGAAGCCAAATGTAATCTTCGAGGGTGGACATCTCCCCGCAAATCTTTATGTGGGGTTCCTACCAACATGTGACCACTTCGCCCCCGGCCTTGTCGCGAACTGTTGTCTGCTCAGTCACTCAGTCGTGTCCAACTCTTTGCGAGCCTGCGGACTAGAGTCCGCCAGGCTCCTCTGTCCAAGGGCTTTTCCCAGCAAGGAAACTGGAGTGGGTTGCCACGTCCTTCTCCGGGGGATCTTCGCCATCCAGGGTCAAACCCTCATCTCTGTACTGGCAGGTGGATTCTTTGCCCCTGGCACCACCTGGGGTCAGGTCATTTATTCTGCCTCCTTATCCTGTTAGTGTTGAGACACTGAGTACTTAATACAAATAATAACAAAAAATCCTTCAGAGAGAACAGCACTGCTGACAGGTGGGCAGCGTAACTCAACCTTCGTTTCTTTTTCATATCTGTTTGCTTTGGAGCTGACATTTCTGTATGAAATACTCTTCTGTCTCAAAGCTGAATACCTCGGCTTCATTTCCTTCTCCAAGACCATGAATTCTTTCCAAGGAAAGGCAGTTTTCTGTGGGGCCTTATTTCCACGTGGCCCGCTGCTTTGTAATTTACTTCTGGTTCTCTTGTTGGATGAGAACACAGGTCCGCCGTGTAACTCCAACTCTGTTTTTCCTGTAAATGGCTTCTCCTCCCCACCCCCCACCTTGTTTAATTTCTCTGCAACCAGCGTGCTCTCTACGTTGTCACGTGCTGTCTCACGGTTCTCCGATTCCCCGCATGAAACGTGGTCATCGTGAGACGAACATTTCTAAATCTGCTTCTCACATGATGCGTGGACAGGCATGTGGGGATTCTGTGGGATGTCTGACACCAGTGAGCTTGGATGACACCTCAACACTGCTTTCTGCTTTTTTCCACAGTGTTTCTGAAAACTCATAAAAAAGCATCTGTATAGCGTCATTTATTTTCATTTTTCTCCTTAGGAAGCTTTTCTTTCTTTCATACAACCCATGTCCTTGTGAGGCAGTTTGTTTTTTTTTGTTTAGGTATTTCCTTACATTTCCTTTCAAAATAAAATCCACGGACTTTTAGAAATATTTAGTTGGAAAATAAAGCCCTTCATTTAATAGCCGTGTTGTCAAAACAGGGGCATTTGAAATGGTGATAGCTGGCTGCAAAGAACAGTAGTTCTAGAGTTCACCAGTTCACTGATGCTTTTTTTTTTTTTTTCTGATTTCAAACCATATCTGCTAATGTAATCCTTTTCTAAGGACACACTCATGTAGACAGCTTTTTTTTTTTAATGTGACAGGTGCATTCTTTATTTAGTGGAGTGTAATTGCTTTACGATGTTGTGTTAGTTTCCACTGTACAACAGCCTGAATCAGCTGTCTGTATACAATACCCTCTCCCTGATGGGCCTCCCACCCAGCCCTCCATCCTACCCTGGAGGTCGTCACAGCACCAAGCTGGACTCCCTGTATTTTATAGTAGGTTCCCACTAGCCGGCTCTTTTATGCACGTCTTGATTTCATTCACTTACTTAGTCGTGTCCGCCTGTGACCCCGTGGACTGCAGCACAGCAGGCTTCCCTGTCCTTCAGCATCTCCCGGAGTTTGTGCAGACTCGTATCCTTTGAGTTGGTGATGCCATCCACGCATCTCATCCATTTTAGACATGGTAGTGTGTATGAATTAATCGTAATCTCCCAATCTGTCCCATCCTCCCCTTCCCACCCTGTGTCTACGTGTGCGTGCATGCTAAGTAGCTTTGGTCGTGTCCAGCTCTTTGTGATTCTGTGGACTGTAGCCCGCCAGGCTCCTCTGTCCTTGGGGATTCTGCAGGCAAGCATACTGGAATAGGTTGCCATGCCCTCCTCCAAGGGATCTTCCCTTCTCAGGGATCAAACCCTTGGCTCTTACATCTCCTGCATTGGCAGGCGGGTTCTTTACCACTAGTGCCACCTGAGGGTCTGCCTGTAAACAGTGTAAAAATATTATTTGCTTCCTATCGAGGAGGTGGGACGTATACATACACACACACACACACACACACACACACAGCTAGGTTTGTATGCAGATAGACACACATGCGTACACATCCGTTGTACCTACATGTATGCAAAGATACACTCGTGTGTAATAGTAATGCCTAGTTAGGCTGCAGTGTAACCGACCTGGCTGACTGTGGGATCCGTGTGGAGGAGAGGAAGAGCTAAAGGGCAGTAGCCAGAGGGGGTCCCGTCCTCACACCTGTTTCTGGTTAGTTCTAGGACAGGACAGAGTGCAAAGCTAGGAGGTGGGGTCCAAGGGACAAGGGCTTTTTGGTAGCTTCGGGGATAGAAGTTGCCATTGAAGATTAGGGAAACCCATAAAGGTTCAGGCAAGAGAAGCAGAAACTGAGTCCGCCTGGGAGACGGGGAGAAGTGTGACCAGAACGCGTCCCCGTGGGTCATTGTCCAAACCAGCCATCCTGGGATTTGGGCGCATGGCCTGTTGCCAGTGGGGAACTGATTTGGAAAGCAGAAATGAAAACGCAGGTCATCAGGGAGGCTCACCTCTAAGTGGGCCCGTGGCTCAGCAGTTTCTAGAAGTTCATCGTTATCGAAAAAAGAGACAAACAAAAAAAATGTGTATTCATGAAAGAGAACACTTCAAAATGCAGATGGGATGATCTGGATGGAAGCAAAGAGAAAGGAAAGACGGGCATGCTCTCGGTATGGAACGGACATCCCCTGGCGTTTGATGAGGGCTGGTGGCTGAGGAAGAACCCACGGGGAGAGAAGTGAGGTTCCATGTCCCTGTTGCCACCCTGAGGGACCCTGTTCATGCAGGTTGAGCTACATGGCAGGCATGGGTATCGGTGTCTCGCCTTCAGCTCCAAGGCAGAGAGCTGGGAATGGACTGGGCCGGGCTGAGGATTGAGCTTCATTTTCAAAACGGCCCCGTGAAGAGTCACCCAGACCCTGAATTCCAGTTGTCCATGCAGGTACGCGGCTTCAGTTCCTCGTCATCTTTATGACCGGAGGAGATCAGGGCACGTGTCAAGGAATGATCTGATGAGTGAATGACGTCCGTATTTTCACGACTTTTTTTGTGGATTCTTTGCCATCTTTTTTTGGGTTCAAGATTCTTAAGTGCAGGACTTCTCTGGCAGTCCAGTGGTTCAGAATCTACCTGCCAGGGCAGGGGACACAGATTTGATCCCCAGTCTGGGAACAGCTCAAATGCTGTGGAGCAAAAAAAACCCCGTGTGCCAGAACCTGTGAAGCCCGTGTTCTGAAAATCCGTGCTCCGCCGCAAGAGAAGCGCCTGCCATCAGAAGCCTGTGCTTCGGAACCAGAGTGACCCCCTCTAGTAGCGCTCTTCAACTAGAGAAACCCCATGCACAGCCACAAAGACCCAGTACAGCGAAAAACAGAAGTGAATAAAGTCAATGCACCATTGTACTTGGGGAAAAAAACAAAGATGTTTTAGTGTTGTGTCCAAAAGTCCGAGGTGTGTTATTCTAGCTCACCCACGGAAGCTGGCGTTGCAAATACACTCCAGTGCAAGAGAGACGGGCTGGCCGAAGGCTGTCACAAGAGCCGCCCAGAAGACGTCACGAGGCCGAGATCGGTGTGCTTAAACGCAACATGAGGCTTCACGGCGTGAGGGGCTTTAGACAGACGGCAGGAATAAGGGCCAGGCTGTTGGAACTGGGCTGCGGCCACTTCGGCGCTGGGGCACTGGGACTTTCGAGTCCCTGCTTATAGACTCCATGATATGATGACAAGTCATCATCTCTGTCGGCAGGCACGATGCTAGAATGGAATTTGAACCAAGCTCCTCCATTTTGTTCCTTTGCCTCCAGGCCTTGGCCCTTCTGTTCAGACAGCACTTTGAAAGAAGGACACCCAGTCTGGTATCTCATTCAGACCACGGTCTGTCCACCCACCCTGCTGGGAGAACATACAATGTGCGGTAGATCCTGAAAGTAGGAAAAGGCAGGCTCCGTCAGCTGGGTGTGTGATGCCAGATGACACCCGCTGGGATCCTGATAACCACTCCCACCTCAACTTTCTCACTTGCCTCACGTGTAAATCTTGTTACTGCAATGTGGCAATATCAGCCTAGATTTTAAAGACCCACTTAGCAAAGGTGTCTGTATAGTCATGGTTATGGTCTTTCCAGTAGGCATGTACGGATATAAGACCTGGACCATAAAGAAGGCAGAGAGCTGAAGAATCGATGAAGAACTTCAAAGAATCAAACTGTGGTGCTGGAGAAGACTCTTGAGAGTCCCTTGGACTGCAAGGTAATCAAACTGGTCAGTGTTAAAGGAAATCAACCCTGAATATTCATTGGAAGGACTGATGCTAAAACTGAAGCTCCGATACTTTGGCCTCTGGATGTGAACAGCCAACTCACTGGAAAAGGCCTTGATTCTGGGAAGGATTGGAGGCAGAAGGAGGAGAGGGCAACAGAGGATGAGATGGTTGGATGGCATCACCGATTCCATGGACCTGAGTCTGAGCAAAGTCTGCGGGATTGTGAAGGACAGGGAAGCCTAGCATGCTATGGTCTGTAGGGTCACAATGAGTCAGACACGACCTGGCGACTGAACAACGGCAAAGCGAGGACGGAGCAACTGGTGAAAGAGACGTGAAAGTGTTGGTCGCTCAGTCACGTCCAGCTCCTGCCAGGCAGTTCTCCAGGCAAGAAGACTGGAGTGGGTTGCCATGCCCTCCTCCAGGGGATCTTCCCGACCCAGGGATCAAACGCGGGTCTCCTGCATCGCAGGCAGATTCTTTACCATCTGAGCCACAGGGAAGCCCAGAGAAGCTGGTAACCAGTTATAAAAGAGAGTGGAAATAAAATCAAATGCAGAATCATGACAGTAAATCTCTGTACTTTTCACAATGTGATGTAAGTGACGTGGCCCTCATTTTTCATAGTTCACGGGCTTCCCTGGTGGCTCAGTGGTAAAGGATCCGTCTGCTACTGCAGGTGACGTGGGTACCATCCCTGACCCAGGACGATCCCGCCCACCACGGGCATCTGAGCCCGTGTGCCACAGCTATTGAACCTGGGCTCCTCAACAGGAGAGGCCACCGCAGAGAGAAGTCCACGCACCGTGATGAAGAGCAGCCCCTGGCTGTCCGCAAGTAGAGAAAAGCCCACCCAACAACGGAGACGCGGCACAGCCAAAAATAAATAGCATAAATGAATAGCTTTTTTCAGGTAGACTTTTTACAACCCCGAAAGTTATGCAACAGTACTTTCAGCGACAGAGGTGATTTGGCTCCACGTATATTTTGCACAAGAGAAATTCTTTACAAATTAAGTTAAAAAAAATGTGTGAAAGGGCATTTGACTTGGAAATGGACGTCTTGGGTGTGGGTGCTGGGTTGACTGTTGATCCTCAGCAAGTTTACTGTGACATGTGACTTTCAGCCAAACCATCCATGAAGAGGTAGCGGGAAAAGCAATGCTTCCATGGTGTTACTTGGGGACCCTCACAGAGAGCTGGTGTGTGCACGTGTGTAAGAAAGTAGCCAGCTACAGAGTTCTGTGTGAATTTAAAGATGTCATAAAAGTATATAACCCTTGCTTTAAGTCTCAATACATACACATTTCTCTTTTAGAACTTTATTCATGAGGCATTAACATGAATAGTAATAATGATTCTATGACTCCAGTAGTAATTCTCATTCCTTGAGTAGTAAAACTGTGTGTAGGTTTTTTCCTCCATGTATGCCATTTGATGGCAAGACAATAATGCTTAAGGCTTTCGTGGGTTTTATAGATGACGGAGATTAGAACTCTTTTAAAAAATGATTACATTTGTCCTTGAATAACAAAAAGGCACTGCAGTCAAATTAGTATTCAGTTGAATTTTTTTTTTAATCACAACTTTCTGAGCTATTTCCTAAAGAATCATTGAATATTTGCCACCTCTTTTGAAACCCACAAAATGATATTTAGGGAAGGATTCTGTTTCAGAAGGACACGCAAGGTAAGTACCACTGAATGAGTGTCTATGCTGCTAATGCTGCTAAGTTGCTTCAGTTGTATCCACTCTGTGCGACCCCAGAGATGGCAGCCCACCAGGCTCCCCCGTCCCTGGGATTCTCCAGTCAAGAACACTGGAGTGGGTTGCCATTTCCTCTCAAATACATGAAAGTGAAAAGTGAAAGTGAAGTTGCTCAGTCGTGTCAGACTCTTAGCGACCCCGTGGACTGCAGCCTACCAGGCTCCTCCATCCATGGGATTTTCCAGGCAGGAGTACTGGAGTGGGGTGCCATTGCCTTCTCCGAATGAGTGTCTATAGAGCGCAGAATGTCTAGAAAATATAATACAACTGGACTTTTGATGGAGCTCAGATTGAGAATACAGTGGAACTTTTTGGAGAAGCTAGGTAGAGTTGAGACTTTGCCTTCCAACACAGGGGGCTCGGGTTCAATCCCTGGTCAGGGAGTTAAGATCCCAGATGCATCCTGGCCAGGAAACCAAAACATAGAACAGAAGCGGTATTGTAACAAATTCAATAAAGGCTTTAAAAATAGTTCACATCAAAAAAAAAAATACACGCAAGCATTCTTTATTCCTTCAGGATAGTTTGTGGCCATGCTCAGTCCCTTCAGTCATGTCTGAGTCAGTGCAACCGCATGGACGGTAGCCCACCAGGCTTCCTCTGTCCATGGGATTCTCCAGCAAGAATACCGGAGTGGGTTGCCATGTCCTCCTCCATGGGGATCTTTCCGACCAAGGGATTGAACGTGCATCTCCCGCGACTCCTGCATTGCAGGCCGTTTCTTTGCTTGCTGAGACACCAGGGAAGCCTAACCGGGACCTTGGTTTACTGATCCCCATGCAGAGAGAACCCACTCCACTCACTGTAACACTCCAGGTTGCAGGAGAACCGCAAGCCCGTGAGCAGACGTGGTGTCTTCAAGCATGAAGCTTAAAGGCAGAAGAAAGTAGAGACGTCATCTGGATGAGAATCTTCCAAAACCATCCAGAACTCGCAACGGCTTCTCAGAAAAGGGTGGGAAAGGAACGCGTGTCGTATCGCTGCTACATGCTCAGAGACACACTGGATGTTGGAAATCCGGCCAAGGGGCTGGATTGCTATGACATCGCACAGATTTTCCTGGCCAGCAGTTTACACCTGCCAGATTTTAAAAAAAAACACAGACATCGTCTCAAACACAGTATACAGCGTGGCCGGCATCGAAGACCTCCCTAGAACTTGTTCTTCCTGGAAACCATTCCTTGGGGTTTTCTCTCCAGCGCTGTGATTGTCTACTTGACTCCAATTTTGGCAGAGTCCTTAAGCCTGTGGTGTCGGAATTAAGCCTGGGCTGTGATGTTTGCCTTCTAAGAAGTCACTGGCAAACACCCCCCTCTTGGTTTGTTTTCAGATTTGCCGCCCAGCTGATGTCCAAGTTAGTAATCAGCCAGAAAGCGTGTATCCTGCAATTTGCAACTGGAGCCCATCCCTGGATCAGAGCTGAGCTATCAGTTTTAGAAGATTAAAGCATGTTTCACTCAGGAATGACATTTAGATGTGCAGAATTTGTGTTTTATTTTTCACTATTCTTGAGTGTTGTCATAAATGTGAGCTAATGACAGAAAATGTATATAGATTAACAGGTTAGGTGGATAGTAGATACACAAAATATGATCCTTTCCAGGGGACTTCCCAGGTGGTCCGGGGTTTGAATCAGCTTTCCAATGCATGGGACGAGGGTTCAATACCTGGTCAATTAACTAAGTTCCCACAGGGTGCAGGGCAACAGGCCCACGTATGCAAGTCGAGAAAGCCCGCATGCTGCAATGAAGGCCCAGCACAGCCAAAATTGAAGGAAAAAAAAAAAGGATCAGTTCAGTCGTGTCCAATTCTTTTCGACCCCATGGACGGCAGCACACCAGGCCTCCCTGTCCATCACCAACTCCCAGAGCTTGCTCAAACTCATGTCCATCGAGTCGATGATGCCTTCCAACCATCTCATCCTCTGATGTCCCCTTCTCTTCCTGCCTTCAATCTTTCCCAGTGTCAGGGTATTTTCCAATGAGTCAGTTCTTTGCATCAGGTGGCCAAAGGCTTGGAGCTTCAGCTCAGCATCAGTCCTTCCAATGAATATTCAGGACTGGTTTCCTTTACGATTAACTGGTTAAAAAAAAAGTTTTTTTTATTTGCTATTGCAGTGCATAATAAATCAGCACTATCTCTTCTGGGCCTCTTTATGGTTCACTGCCTGGTCATAGCAAAGCTTGTATAACTCAACAAAGCTATGAGCCGTGCCATGCGGGACCACCCAAGATGGACAAGTCATAGCGGAGAGTTCTGACAAAATGTGACCCACTGGAGGACGGGATGGCAAACCACTCCAGTATTCTTGCCTGGAGACCCATGAAAGGGTGGAGAGGGAAAGAGAGATGACACTGAAAGATGAGCCCCTCAGGTTGGAAGGTGTCCAGTGGAAAAAAAAAAATCACCTGATATTTTTAGCTCCTATCTTTCTGTCATGGTGCTCAGATGCATTCTGCAAGGGTCTACAGGTGGTTATTTCTATAAAGGAATCCTGGGAAGAAACTGTGTAACTTTATTTTCACTCAGTAGTTCAAAACACATCTGCTCCGTCAGTTCAGTTCAGTTCAGTTGCTCAGTTGTGTCCAGCTCTTTGCGACCCCATGGTCTGCAGCACACCAGGCCTCCCTGTTCATCACCAACTCCCAGAGTTTACCCAAACTCATGTCCATCGAGTCAGTGATGCCATCCAACCATCCCATCCTCTGTCGTCCCCTTCTCCTCCCACCTTCAATCTTTCCCAGCATCAGGGTCTTTTCCAATGAGCCAATTCCTCGAATCAGGTTGGACAAAGGATTGGAGTTGCAGCTTCAGCATCAGTCCTTCCAATGAATGTTCAGAACTGATCTCCTTTGGTGGACTGGTTGGATCTCCTTGCAGTCCAAGGGACTCTCAAGCGTCTTCTCCAACACCAGCATCTGCTCTATAAGTTAAGATAAACTACACTCCCCGTGATTTCCTGCTTTATTTGGTCACAATCATGACCACTTATGGACTCATTTTCATTCCTTTGAGATTCCCCGTTGGGAATTGCGTGTCTTTTTATGCTTGTTCCACTCTGTGGGCTTCTCCCTGCAGTGGCTTCTCTTGTGGCCTCTGAGCACAGGCTTGGTAGTTTGGTGCACGGGGCTTAGTTGCTCCAAGGCATGTGGGATCTTCCCGGACCAGGGATGGAAGCTGTGTCCCTGGCATTGGCAGGCAGGTTTCTTACCCCCTGAGCCCCCAGGGAAGCGCCTGGGAATTGCGTTTCTTGGTGTGTTCATTGCAGTGCTGTTTATCAAGTGTGTGTGCCTGCTCAGCTGCTTTAGTCGTGTCCGACTCTCTGAGACCCCATCGACTGTTGCTCACCAGGCCCCTCTGCCCACGGGATTTCCCGGGCAGGAATCCTGGAAGGGGCTGCCATGCCCTTCCTCCAGGGGATCTTCCTGACACAGAGATTGAAGCCATGTCTGAGTGGGTAGCCTTTCCCTTCTCCAGAGGGATCTTCCCAACCCAGGGATTGAACCCAGGTGTCCTGCATTGCAGGCAGTTGTTTACCAGCTGAGCCGCAAGGGAAGCCCAAGAATACTGGAGTGGATAGCCTGTCCCTTCTCTAGGGGATCTTCCAGACCCAAGAATCAAACTGGGGGTCTCCTGCATTGCAGGCGGATTCTTTACCAGCTGAGCCACCAGGGAAACCCTAAGTGGGAATTAGAGGGGGCTGCCAAAAAAAAAAAAACCCTCAAAACACAGAAGTGTTAAAGACACAAGGGTTCACAGAGCACCTAGCTCGGAAAAAGCAGAGTGTGAAGCTTGTGGGGAAGACGGGACAGGAAGAGGCTGTCCCGATTCTCGGGTTGCCCTTTCCCCGATCCCTGTCTTTATGGTCCTTCGCATCTGTGTTTGTCCTTGTGTTCATGAGATAGGGTGGCATTAAGGTGTATAGGGTGTCATTCGGTTGCATCTGTTTCCTGAGTTTCTCTCACATGCTGCCTGCAGGCAGTTAAATCTGAGCACCTTGGTGCAAGACTTATCGCATCCCCTTTAGCACTTGGACAGAATGTATCTGGAGTGATTGTAGCATTGGTTCATTGCTTCAGAACATGGGGGAAAGAGTAACCACTTGCCTTTTTAAAAAAATTTTTTTAAACACCTGCAAAATTTACACTCACCGTAAACTGTAACAGCTGGGAGGAACAGTGCTTGCTATCAATCTTTACCACTGATGAGTTCATCAAGGTTCTGTGAATTTGCAAGTTTTTTTTTTTTTTTTTTAAACTGCTTGCCTTTTAAGGGATCGCCGTGTTTTGGTCCTTGGCAGGATCTCCTAGTCTGCAGATGGTGTCCAGCTCCTGGAGGAACAACATGAGCTTCACTCCTTGCCTCTCGGTTCTGAGACTTTGGCTTCCCTTATTCTGGGGTTGGGGGTGCTATGCCCTTCCCTCCTGTGTCCCCTCTCCCGCCATCCTCCTCAAGCCCTACGGCGTCTTGTTCAGCCCTGGGTTGTTCCCGTCTCCCTAAGCCCCAGAGCCCCTGCTCTGTTGACTGTTATATTCTTCCCCGCCCTCCACGGTATCATTTGTGTTTGCACCGAAGGTGATAGTTTATTTCATGTTTGCACTGAAGGTGACGGTTGATAAAAAATAGCCTTGTTGCTCTTGCTTGTCCTTGGGCTCAGCCTCCCCACCCCCCAACCCCCTCCGGGGAGCCGGAATCATCCATTATCTAAAATGCCCGATAAGGATTTCTAAAGCAGGAGTGGAAAGAAGAAATAATGAGGTCATCGTTCACCTCCACCCCGAAAGCCCCACTGTCTTTTTGAGAGCCTGAGGTGAAGCTGGTGATCCTGAAAGGCCGGCTTTCTCGAGAAAGGGGATTTGTGGCCTGCTTTGCATACCAAAAGGAAAGCTGGACGGCCAGCCCGTCAAGTCTTACTTAAGTCCTAGAATACAGAGAGTGGAGGGTTACCTTTGAGGCTGGGATCAGCAGGCTTTTCCTGTCCTGTGTCGACAGTGAATACGTTAGTCTTTGCAACCACTCCGCTCTGCACTGTGCTGCAGAAGCTTCCACCGACAGTGCCTGACCCATGAGGGTGTCCGTGTGCTCCTTAAAAGTTGTTGACGACTGAAATTTCAGTGTCAATAATCTGCATGTCTCACCAAGTCTGCTTTTGATTTTCTTCAACAATTAAAAAAATGATTTAAAAAATATTCTTTATCTCTTGGGCCATAAAATGAATGGCCGGGCCTGGCTTGGTCCTCCTTAGGCTAGTTTGCAGATCCCGTGATTTCAGTGAAGAGTCTCTCTGCGTAAAAACGTTAGGCAGACACAGGAGGCAAGGAAGGAAAGAGCTGTTTATTCTATTTTTGATCTTTTTCTGTTTCTAAATATTTTATTTCACTTTTTTTTTTTAAATAATTTTCTTTCTTTATTGGTGGCTGTGCTGTGTCTGCGTCACTGCTGAGGCTTCTCTGTAGTTGGGGCAGGCGGTGGCTCATTTCTAGTTGCGGTGCACACGCTTCTCATCACAGGGGTTCTCTGGTCATGGAGGATGGGCCCTAGGGCTCCTGGGCTTCCATAGGTGCAGTTGCCAGGCTCCAAAGACAGGCTCACAAGTTGTGGCACGCAGGCTCAGTTGCTTCAAGCCATGTGGGATCTTCGCGGACCAGGAATCGAACCCACCTCTCCTGCTTTGGCAGGCAGATTCTTTACCACTGAGCCACCAGAAAAGCCCGTAGTTCATTCTGTTTTAGGTTGGCGTATAATTGGAAGGACGGATGCTGAAGCTCCAATCCTCTGGCCTCGTGATGCAAAGAACTGACTCATGGGAAAAGACCCTGATGCTGGGAAGGATAGAAGGCGGGAGGAGAAGGGGACGACAGAGGATGAGACGGTTGGATGGCACCACCGACTCGATGGACACGAGTTGGAGGAAACTGAGGGACGTGGTGATGGTCAGGCGAGCCTGGTGTGCTGCAGTCCGTGGGGTCGGACGTGAGTTGCTAACTGAACAGCAGTAATTGCTTGGCAGTGTTGTATTAGTTTCTTCTGTGCAGCTGGGGATCAGCCGCAAGCATGCATACCTGCCCTCCCTCTTGAGCTTCCCTCCCACCCCGCACCCCAGCCCCCCTCTAGT
>SJXQ01008580.1:423427-509223 GCA_006408695.1 Aepyceros melampus | reverse complement strand
CACATGGAGGGACGGGGGAGAGACAGAGGGACAAGGGGACCCCCACTGGGAGGGAGTAAGACAGAAGGGGAGGGGACCCCCACCCAAAGGGAGAGAGAGAGCGGTGACAGTACCCCCTTGCAGAGGGAGAGACAGAGGGGCAAGGGGACCCCTACTGGAGGGGATGAGACAGAAGGGGAGGGGACCCCCACCTGGAAAGGTAGAGACAGAGAGGCAAGGGGACCCTCACTGGGAGGGGCAGAGACAGAGGGTGGGGGGACCCTCCCCAAGAGCTCTGACACTCCCCAGCAGGCGTGTGGGAAGAAGAATTGCAGAGGAAAGAGGTGAGCCCCCAGGAGAAAGTGCTCTGTTTTCTCAGAGGGTGTTAACAGCATCTGAAATGAGGACGCCGTGGCTAAGATGACAGGGTCTCCCCTAGCGTATTCAGAGAGGGATCCCCGTCAGGTCCCGTGCGTTGAACCATCCTGCAATGCAGGAGACCCAGGTTCCATCCCTTGGTTGGAAAGATCCCCTGGAGGAGAGCATGTCAGCTCACTCCGGCGTTCTTGCCTGGAGACTTCCCTGGATAGAGGAGTCTGGTGGGCTACAGTCCACGGGGTGGCAGAGAGCCACACGGGACGGAGGGACTCACACTCCTGTGGCTTCACGGAGCTTTCCTGTGCGTTGGGGCCTCCTGGGGAGCTTTCAGGAGGGAGCCTGCGGCCAGTTCACAAGGGAACACACAGAGATGTGGGGGACCTCCTATTCTCAGCAGTACCCCCTCTCTCCCGGACTTCTGCCGCCTGCCAGGTGTCTGCCCTGGACACCTGCAAGGCTTCGTGTTGTTTAGCTGGATGGAGCTGTCGTGGACAGGCCACACTCGCTGCTCGCCTGCCCTGATTTATGGGGCGCTGGTCATTGCTGAGTTGCTCTGTCGTGTCCAGCTCTTTTGCGACCCCACAGACTATAGGCCGCCGGGAGCCTTAGCCCGTGGGCGCTCCCCCAGACAAGCGTGCTGCAGTGGGTTGCTGTTTCCTCCTCCAGGGGATCTTCCGACCCAGGGATCGAACCCATGTCTCCTGCATTGGCAGGTGGATTCTTTACCACTGAGCCCCCTGGGAGGCCCTGCTCACTTAAATACACGTTATTTTAATATTTTCCTCCCCCAAACCTTGACTGGAAGCAGTGTTTTAGGGGGAAGAAAATGGAGTTGATGTTGCTGCCTCTTAAATAAAATGTCTGTTTTGAGAGACGGTATTCTGGGCTTGCTGCTCATAGTTCACAGCCAAGGAAAAAGCAACTTGTGTTCAATTTTTCATTCCCAGTTACCAACTCCCTTGTTATGGATGTTGAAATCATTCCTGGGCAGACTTCCCTAAAAGTTCAGACGGTAAAGAATCTGCCTGCAATGTAGGCGACTGGAGTTCGATCCCTGAGTCGGGATGATGCCCTGGAGAAGGGAATGGCAACTTACTCCAGTACTCTTGCCTGGAAAATCCCATGGACGGAGGAGCCTGGCGGGCTACGGTCCATGGTGTCACAAAGACTCAGGCATGCCTGAGTGACTAACAGTTTGAGTTTTCCCTGTAAGTAACACACTTAGACTTTTCTAAAACTCTTCTAGAGCTAGCAAAGCTCTGAGCTGGTGGAAACCATCTGTTTGTAACTGAGAAGGGCTGAACTACACTTGCCTAAATCTTTGGGGACTTGCAGCTTTGAACCATTGATTAGAAGCTCTATTAAGAGATAGACACACACACACACACACACACACACACTCACAAAACAGAGAGATGGCTACATGCAAGGACTTTTTGCAAACACCCTTTCAAATATAGAGAACGTAGATGCTCCATTGGGGAGGTGACAAAGAGACCCACATTATACTGAAGCGTGATAATTGAGTATGTGAAATTGGTCGTGGCAAGGAGTTAATACGCAAAATGTTCCTTCCAGGGTTCTTCTTAACCTCTTCTATTATGTTCAAGCTTTTTTAAACTTAAGATCAGGAGAAAAAAGATCCCAGACCCTCTAACCCATCTTTCTCTTTGGCCTGCCAGGGACAGTCTCTCCCACACCCTGTCAAAGTCCTGGTGCCCCAGGGAACCTTCACTAAAAGGGTGGTCTGCTACCCCTCACCTTCGCTTGGGACTCTTCCCCGAAAGCGATGGTTGACGGTGACATGGTGACAGTGATGCAAAGCTGAAAACATGTCTGGAGCTTGAACGCCTTCTCTGCAATGCAGGTCACTTTTTTCCTGTGACAGAAGTCTCCTCTGTGCATCAGAAGACTGACTTCAGGGCCTGAGATGTCACGGATGCCAAGCCCGGCTTCTCAAGTCGTGTCTTAAATCATGAAACTCAGCTCGGGGACTTGAATGTAGATGGCCTCTCTCAGCAGAGGGAGCTTTGGCAAACAGGGGAACGCTCAAGAGTCAATAACTGCTCAAGTGCCTTCTCCTGACTCTGGAGGCTCTCAGATCCTGGCGTTAACGTGAAATCTCTCTCTCTCTCGCCCTAATACCGTGTGTTTTTTCACGTGGTCTCTCCGTCTCTCTCTCTCTCTCTTTTCTGTTGCATGTAGATTTGCAGAGTTCTCTAAATGACCGCAAATCCTGCTTCATTAATTGTATTTCCATCAGTCCAACAGAGTAAGGCATGCAAAGGCATCTTCCATCGAGGTTAGAGACAGTCCAGAGAGGTTTCAGAGTGAGATTGTGGTAGTTTGGCGAGGGCGTGCGGAACACACCCGGGGTTGATGTCCTCAGCCTTCTGCAGGACGATCCTGCTGTTCCTGCTATCGAAACACAGCAAGACAAGGGGAGGGGAGTAAGAAGTATAGTGTACTGTGTATAAAATAATAAGCTACAAGGAGATATTGTCCAGCACAAGAAATATAGCTAGTATTGTTTTAATAGCTATAGATGGAGTATGGGTTTCCATGGTGGCTCAGATGGTAAAGAATCTGCCTGCAACGGAGGAGACCTAGGTTCGATCCCTAGGTTGGGAACATTGCCTGGAGGGGAGGGTATCACTACCCACTCCAGTATTCTTGCCTGGAAAGTCCCATGGACAGAGGAACCTGGCAGGCTACAGTCCATGGGGTCGCAAAGAGTCGGGAACGACTGAAGTGACTTAGCACACACATAGCCCTGACATGGCCCATCGAGGCTACGCAATCAAATTTTCTGTATTTTCAGGCACACAAGTACCGAAATACAATGTGAATGGTTATTCGAGTTTTTAAACCAAATTTTAATGGAGGAAAAATTTTCGGGGAAACACTTCACTGGTTTTATGAGAAGGAATAACTGTTTTGGGAATTGATTGATCGAGTCAAGAAGCAGAAGAGTTGCAGAAATGCAACAATATGTAGAGAAAGTCACGGTGAGAAGTGTAATATCAACAACATTATTGTTAGTCTGAGTCTTTTTTTAAAAAAAAAAAAGTAGGCCAGCTCTGTGCAGAGGTTTCCCTTCTTGGTGTTATCATGTGATGCCCATAAACCCTGTGTAAAGTATCATTCCATAAAATAATTATATTCATGCTAGAGCTGACAAAGTGTCCCTGAGGTTGCGTCTTTGCATAAAGCTATGCCGGTAGTAAGTAGTCACCGCCCAGGCTTTGAACCCAGACATAATGCGTGTTCTACTTCACCCTGGCTACCAAATTCTAAAACCCACGGAAATCTTAATCTTCCCAAATCTATGCATGGTCTTTAGGGAGGTCATGAGTACCTGCAAACCACACGTGCCTGTCCCTAGCTGCATTTTTCTCAGGGAAGATACCTCAATATTTCAAATTTCTCGAAGGTTTTATAAGCCGTGCAAGCCACCTAAGAGAAAAAGCAGAGGAAATGGAAAACTTGTAAAACTTAGCAGACAGGCAGTTTCCCGTCTTTCTCGTTTAAAAAATACGCTCTCAGAGAATGACCTTCAGAAAGCTTCTTTTTTTTCACACTAGTAGCCTATTGGTTTTTTTTTTATGATGGCTGTGGAGATAACGGTAATTAAATGTGGTGGTGTTTCTTTATCATATGAATGATTTATTTTATCTTGTGCAATCATGTGAATGATTTATAAGTTGTATAACATTTCCTGCAGAAGGCAATGGCACCCCACTCCAGTGCTCTTGCCTGGCAAACCCCATGGACAGAGGAGCCTGGTGGGCTGCAGTCCATGGGGTCGCTAGGAGTTGGACACGACTGAGCAACTTCACTTTCACTTTTCACTTTCCTGCACTGGAGAAGGAAATGGCAACTCACTCCAGGGTTCTTGCCTGGAGAATCCTAGGGACGGAGGAGCCTGGTGGGCTGCCGTCTATGGGGTTGCACAGAGTCGGAGATGGCTGAAGTGACTTAGCAGCAGCAATAGCATTTCCAGCAGTCAAATATTAGATAGCAATTTGTCCTGATGGAGATCACTGGTGACGTTCGCTTCTTTCTCTCCAAGACCAACCCTCAATACTAAAGAGCGTCTCTGAGCTTCTGATGGACTTAGCTTGTGAGCACGTGTCTGACTTTCTGTAACCCCGGAGACTGTAGCCCAGGAGGCTCCTCTGTCCATGGGAGTCTCCAGGCAAGGATACTGGAGTGGGTTGCCATGCCCTCCTCCAGGGGATCTTCCCCATCCAGGGATCGAACCCGGGTCTCTTATATCTCCTGCACTGGCAAGACGGTTCTTCACTACTAGTGGCCCCTGGGAAGCCCATGATGGACTTGGAGATGTTTTTATTCGGGAGAGATGCTATTGGGCTGTGTTCTGAAAAAAAAATGGCACCAAAGTTCACGTAGATAATCCTTTACAGAGAGCGCCCCCTGGTGCTGGACACTGTGGAATTGCGTGTCTTTCTGCCATGGCCCCGTTTCTATGAGCAAAAATGGAACACAGTGTCAGGGCCAGAATCTAAAAATAGACAGACTCAGGAAAAAGAAGCTAAAACCTGGCCCGGCATCAGATGGAAGGTGGACGATACATCGGTGCCAGAGAAGAAGATAAATTAATGACTGAGAATTAAGGAGCACTGAGGCTGGGAAGATTTGCTCCTGTCCTTCAGGGTATGGCTTATCATTTGGTCTCCCAGTCGTGTCCGACTCTTTGCGACCCCATGGACTGCAGCACGCCAGGCCTCCCTGTCCGTCACCAACTCCCAGAGTTCACCCAAACGCAGGTCCATCGAGTCAGTGATGCCATCCAACCATCTCATCCTCTGTCGTCCCCTTCTCCTCCTGCCTTCAATCTTTCCCAGCATCAGGGTCTTTTCCAATGAATCAGGTCTTCACATCAGGTGGCCAGAGTATTGCAGCTTCAGCATCAGTCCTTCCAGTGAATATTCAGGGTTGATTTCCTTTATGGGGTCGCACACAGTCGGACACAACCGAAGCGACTTAACAGCAGCAGCAGGGAATCAGGATGTGGTAGACGGGGTCAGAGATTGAATGTGGGAACGTGTGTCTGAGGACACGGTTACCGGGTCCAAGCTCACTCTGCTCGGTGAATCAGAGACGAGGTGTTGAGGTGAGGAATCCGGCTTTACTCAGAGGAGACTGAGCAAGGAGATGGAAGGGTAGTGTCTCAGAGTAACCATCTTATCGGGGTCCTGGGTGCCAGGTTCTTTCATGGACAGAAGAAAGGGGGAGATGAGGAAACCAAGGAAAAAGGCCGTTGATCTTGCAAATGTCTCCTGCAGTGGCAAGCCTCGGGGCAGGGGCGTGTGTTAATTCCTTCCTTCCTGCCATTCCCAGGTGCTCTGAACAAAGCTGCTTGCTTTAGTTTAAGGGCCAGGCAGAGGGGCAGGATGCTCTGAGCAGGCCGTTTCTGTATGATTATAATAACAAAAAGCAACAAAAAGCAGGTCAAGGAAACAGTTCCAACCAGGACTCAGTTTCCTTGCAGCAAGATGACCTGGGTTCCGAAAGCCTCGACTCAAGGCGGGAAGGTCTTGTTGCAGGAAGAGGGAACCCCGCCCCTCAGGACCCCTGAGAGTGAGCTCTTGTCTAACCCTTGGAAATGAATTGTCCGAGGAGACACACACTTGCTGACAATCCTTGTTTAATAATGTGGGCAACATAGCCCACCGGCCCAAGGAATGGACTTGGGAGACACGAAGTGCAGCGAGAAGTGAGGCTTTCGTGATGGCCTTTGCAAGATCAGCTGCCTGCTGGGAGGCTCACCCAGAGTCGTCACAACAGGGGTTTTTATCCACTTGGAACGCAAGTCCCTCCCGAATTTTTTTATTGGGATGCCACAGGGTTAGCAATCTTCCCAAGAGGGTCACCTGGATTGTTTTTTTACTTTCCCCAAGCCCTTCTTCTCGTTTTTTTGTTTTGAATTTACCAACAGAATGAAAATCCTCGGCATTTCATTCTCTCCGTTTGTCTGGCTTTTCCTGCGCTGCTACTGCTGCTGCTGCTAAGTCGCTTCAGTCGTGTCCGACTCTGTGCGATCCCATAGACGGCAGCCTACCAGGCTCCCCTGTCCCTGGGATTCTCCAGGCAAGAACACTGGAGTGGGTTGCCATTTTTCCTGCGCAGGGATTCTGAAAGGCTGTTCCATCAGCAGGCTGTCCCTCTAGGCTGGTTGTCCCTGAAAACAGACCCCTTGGTGTTTTTTGGTTTCACTTGATAACGCAGTATCAGGTGGCTGATACTGCGTTCTCCAAGGAAGAGGTGCCTCAAGGCTGCACACCCGAGAGTGTAGCATTCTGCGCTCTGGCCTCGGTGAGGAGGACGTGTGTGGCTCCATCAGTGAAGCCAACTGGCCAGGACAGGTGACCCCTGAGGTTCAGAGGTCAGGCGCGGGGAGTGGGGGGTGTCTAGCGTGAGATGTCTGCTGGGAGCCGAGGTTTCTCCTCCTGACTTGACGCTGAATTCCCCTCCTGGAGCAGAAGGCAGGGTCTAGGAGAGACGGACAGGATCCCTACACAGGGATGGAGAACAGAGGTGGACTGAGCTGCCCCTTCCAGGTGCCCAGTGTGGGTGGGTGCGTGCGTGGGGCATGGTTAGTGTAAGGTATAGTTCGGGCCCAGGCAGAAAAGGAGAGACGACCTCAACAGAGGTAGGTGACCGTTCTTCAGGCAACAAGGAGCGACAGTGGAGGCTGAGCGCGAGAGGGATCAGGGACGCTTCATGTTTAAAGGGAGGTTTGTGGAAGCAATAAGGGAAATGGTAGTCGGGCGGGACATTCTGGGTACTCTTTAGTTGAGATGGCATTTGTCGTTGAGCAGGAGGTGGGAGGGTTCTGGGCAGGGGATGATAAGTGTCAGGTAGATGCAACTGGCCGGGCCATCAGGGCCGAACTTAAAGTTGGGTTTGGTTTTCCCCGAAGTGAGATGACTCAGCAAGGGCCTTTGAGACCCTTGTTTTCTTCTCTAGGCCCAAGGACTTGGTCAGTTAGGAGTTGCTTCAGCTGCAGGGCGTCCCTCTGCCCAAGGCTTTGTCTGTCCTGGGGTGACTCGTATCTAAAGAGTGCTTGAGGTGGGAGGAGACACAGCCAGCCAGCCAGCATGACACAAGACAACTCTCAGAGGCTCCCTGCTCCCCAGTTCACTCCCTGATCCCCTCGGGCTGGGCCAGAGCTGGGTCTGTTCAGCCCTCCCCATCGACCACTCCTCCTGGGTCTTCTCCCTCCCTTCCACCGGAGTTGATAGGAGAAGTCATTTGGGTGCTCATCTTTTTTTTTTAAATTGTCATTTGGGTAGACAAAATATCTATGTTTACATTTAATATCTTGACATTTTAATTCTTAATTTCTTATTTCCCCCCCTCCTTTCGGAATTGAACTACGCTTACTCAGAATACACTAGATTCGTGGAATTATTTTATGTGCCATAAATAGAATGTTGGATAAACTGTAACTTTAGATAAAGCGATATCCTGGTGGCTCAGATAGTTAACAATCTGCCTGCAACCCAGGGTTCGATCCCTGGGTTGGGAAGATCCCCTGGAGGAAGAAATGGCAACTCACTCCAGTATTCTTGCCTGGAGACTCCCACAGACGGAGGAGCCTGGTGGGCTGCCATCCATAGGGTCACAAAGAGTGGGATACGACTGAGCAACTAACACTTTCCCTTTCTTTTCAACCTGACATTTTAAAGCAAAAGCAGATACAGAAATATACTATGATGAATACACTATGATGTCTTTTAATTTATTCTCTGACTGTGGGACTCATTTCATCATTGCGAAATGAAGAGACGTGGCATGTCGTGGTGAACTTTAGTTTGTATTATTTTTTTTATTGCTTTAAAGGACATTTATATCCATCTATTATATATGGTTGGCAAACAGCTTTGTGGAAATTTTTTTATCATGTGGTTTAATATTTCCTTCTGGAGAAGAAACTAAAGGTTTATTTTTGCCCATTGTTTGTAATGTGAACTAATGTTCCAAGCATAGTATGATTTCACAATGAAATAGCCTAGCAGACTTTACCTAGCCAAATGTAACACAGAGAATTGACATGGCTGAAAATGTTGACTCTGAAATAAACGACCTGCAGGGGGCACTGTGCTACAGTATAAAAGACCCATCTCTGCTTGGATGGCTAGCCTTTGCCCTACCCTCTGCTTGTAAGTTTAATACCAGCCTTCTTAACTTAATTAAAAAATGTTATTTTCCCTACTGTGGCAACAGGCATGTTTGTTTGTTGAAATTATACTAGCAACTGATCTCAATTCTTTATTAAAAATGGATACATATATGTATATGTATGGCTGAGTCCCTTCTCTGTATTCACCTCGAAACACTCACAAAATTGTTAACTGGCTATGTACCCCAATATAAAAGAAAAAAATTTATAATAAAAGTAAAAACCAAATTTCTCTGGGAAAAAAAAATATAGGAATAGCATGATTGTCACAAATGTGATGATCGATGGAGTTTTGGTTTTCTATAATGTTGCTTGTCTCCATTTATTAAATGTCTCAGTTCAGTTTGGAGAAGGCAATGGCAACCCACTCCAGTACTATTGTCTAGAAAATCCCATGGACGGAGGAGCCTGATAGGCTGCAGTCCATGGGGTCACTAAGAGTCGGACACGACTGAGCGACTTCACTTTCAATTTTCACTTTCATGCATTGGAGAAGGAAATGGCAACCCACTCCAGTGTTCTTGCCTGGAGAATCCCAGGGCCGGGGGAGTCTGGTGGGCTGCCGTCTATGGGGTCACACAGAGTCGGACACGACTGAAGCGACTTAGCAGTAGCAGTTCAGTTCAGTTGCTCAGTCGTGTCAGACTCTTTGCAACCCCATGGACTACAGCACGCCAGGCCCCCCTGTCCATCACCAACTCCCAGTGCTTGTTCAAACTCATGTCCATTGAGTTGATGATGCCATCCAACCATCTCATCCTCTGTCATCCCCTTCTCCTCCTGCCTTCAATCTTTCCCAGCATCAGGCTGTTTTCAAATTAACCATTTATACTTTGAAAAATATATATATATATAAATATAGTTTGAACTTAGAATATCAGTTTCTTAATTTTAGTGTATATTTTTTAAAAAGGCATCCAGATGGTAAAATACTGTTTCAGCTTTCTGGGATTCATTTATTATGATTGCTACAAAATTGACAAGTCAAAAGTGTTAGTGAGTCACGCTCAACGTGGGTAAATTGCTGGTCTCTAGGGACGGGGGAGCCTGGTGGGCTGCCGTCTGTGGGGTCGCACAGAGTCGGAAGAAGATCGTGGAGAGGGCACCTTGGTGCTCCTGTGATTGTCAGGCAGTTGCTCCAGTCCCCCTGGGTGTCAGGCATTAGGGCTTTTCTCCCGTCCGCTGGAAGACTCCACGTCTTGGCAAGTGGTTCACTCTGTAGCACCTCATAGGACTGAGGAACTTAATCCTACGCCTGAAGCCTTGGAGTCTGTCCCTTTGGCAAGACCGAAGTGGGAATATTGTACCGGCTTGAATTTCCACTTCAAGAGAAAAAAAGAATGCTTGTCGTTTTCAGCCTCCAGTGCTTAAATTCAAATGCAGGTCTGACTTGGCCTGCCCAGCCACAGTGTTGGGATGAACAGTTAGAACGCTGAGGTTCCGAGAACTGGGCGGAGGCCCTCATTTTATCTCTTTTTTTCATTTTTTTTTCCTATTTAATCTCCTTCTCTCTCTCTCTTTTTTTTCAGACCTGCCTCAATATATAGAACTCATGGTTCCCTGGTGGCTCAGCAGTAAAAGAAATCAGCCTGCAATGCAGGAGACCTGGGTTTCGATCCCCGGGTTGGGAAAATCCTCTGGAGGAGGGCATGACAACCCACTCCAGTATTCTTGCCTGGAGAATCCCACGGTCAGAGGAGCTGAGCGTGCTGCAGTCCACGGGGTCGTAAAGAGTCGGACACGACTGAGCGATTTAACACAACCAGAGACAAGTATCCCCTGAGCCTTGGTAGGGCCAGACCTTTTTTGTTTGTTTTACTTGTTTACTTGTTTATTTTTGGCTGGGTCTTGGGTGCCGTGCACAGGCTTCCTCTCATTACAGCAAGTAGGGGCTATCGTCTGGTTGTGCTGAGCAGGCTTCTGATTGCAGGGGCTTCTCTTGTTGCGGAGCACGGGCTCCTGCAGTTGTGTTTCTTGGGCCCTAGAGTGTGGGTCTCAGTAGCTGTGGCTCAGCACGGCCTTAGTAGCCCCGAGGCATGTGGGATCTTCCCAGAGCAGGGATCGAACCAGTGTGTCCCCTGCATTCCAAGGCAGACTGCCAACCACTGGACCTCCAGGGGAGCCCGCTTTGACGTTCCTAATCTTGGCACAGTAGAAGTTTGCAAGCCAGTCGTTGCGTGGAATGCCCTCAGTTCACCTGATATTTGCTCGTGCACCCGTGTAGGCTGCCCGTCTTTGCCGCAAGGGCAGCACAGAAGGAATGCTCTGTTCTTGTCATTGTGTTTATTTGTAGACCGTAGTGTTTTGCGCGTTCCCATAGCTGCTGAAATTTGACTGAAGTGAAAGTCGCTTAGTCATGTCTTGACTCTTTGCATGCTATGAGCCAGAATACTGGAGTGGGTAGCCTTTCCCTTCTCCAGGGGATCTTCCCCACCCGGGGATCAGACTGAGGTCTCCCGCATTGCCATCAGATTCTTTACCAGCTGAGCCACCAAGGAAGCCCAAGAATGCTGGAGTGGGTAGCCTATCCCTCCTCCAGCGGATCTTCCCACCCCAGGAATCGAACCGGGATCTCCTGCATTGCAGGTGGATTCTTTAGCAACTGAGCTAAGGTGGTCCTCAGTTTTAACACTAAGTTTTGAAGAAGGTGAGCTCTCCCCTTGATGCTAGCTCAGCTGGCAGCCAAGATTAGTCTGTGATGACATCATGCTCTCAGAGTTTTGGAGATGAGAAACATCAGTTCCTCCCTTTAACAGGTACCCTAATCTCCAGAAGGCAGAATGACTGCTTACTCACTCGTCATGCACACTTCACCTTTAATCTTGTCCATGTGGCTTACTAAAAGAAACTGAACAGAAATGGAATGTTTCTGATTTAATTTCACTTAAGGTTTGAATTTTTTTTTTTTTTCTGGAAAATTCATCAAACTGAGATGTTTTTGGAGTAAGAACTTCCTAAGTGCTCCTTTAGGAAAATAGGAAATCATAATTTGGAAAAGGGGAATTTAAGGAATTTTACTTTCCAAAAGACTATTTCCTATCCCGTGTCTAGTTTACTTGTATTTCTGTACAGACCCTCAGAATACATAATATTTCATTTAAAGAGTATATTTTCTTGTGTTTTAGGTTATATTTATTGAGAAAAATGCTGAAAGTAAAGCGCGCTTTTTCACCTTTAGCATTATGATTGTTTTGGCTAGATAATTGTGTTTATTGGATTTTAGTTGCTTTCCAATGTTGTGTTAGTCTCTGCCGTACAGCAGAGTGAATCAGCTTTATGCACGCATATATCCGCTCTTTTTGGATTTCCTTCCCACTGAGGTCACCCCGGGGCACTGAGTAGAGGTCCCGAGCTCTACAGTGGGTTCTCATCAGTTACCGATTTTATGTGTGTGTGTCTGAGTCTGCACCCCCATGGACTGTAGCATACCAGGCTCCTCCATAGGTGGATTTCCCAGGCAGGAATACTGAAGGGAGTTGCCATTTCCTCCTCCAGGGGGTCTTCCTGGACCAGGGAGCTATTTTACACATAGTATCAACAGCATGTCCATGTCAGTCCCATCTCCCATTTCATCCTATCACCATCCCTCCTGACCTTGGTGTCCATACGTTTGTTCACTACAATCTGCCTCTCTCAGTTCTTTGGCTGTGTGGCTATGGAGGGTCTGGTCTGTGAGTTACAGGGCATTTAGCAGCTTCCCTGGCCCATGCCCACTAAAACCAGAGGCTCCTCCCAGTTCTGACAACCAGAAATATCTCCAAATACTGCAGCTGTCCCTTTCTGGGTAACAGAAGCATGGACAAAGAAACTTGCCTCTGCTTGAGAACTCCTGAAGCAGATCATAGAACTGTTAACGTAATTTCTAAACTTTGTCATTTAGGAACTATAGGTGGGGTTACAGACTTATACTTCAAACTTTTATTCAAGTAGAATTTTTAGCATTTCCATTATTAAGTGTAGGGAATTTTAAGTATAAGTTTCAAGAAGAAAGTAGACCAGATTAAAGGTTAAATTTTAAGTATTTCTAGAGATATATCTTTGTAATATAATATCAATATATAAATATTAAAATGAATATATATTCAAAATAATGTGTGTTCTCAAGTTGTGTTCAGTTGCTCAGTTGTGTCTGCGACCCCATGGACTTAGCCCACAAGGCTCCTCTGTCCCTGGGATTCTTCAGGCAAGAATACTGCAGTGGGTTGCCACGCCCTCCTCCAGGGGATCTTCCTGATCCGGGGATTGAACTCATCTCTGCCTGCATTTCCTGTATTGTAGGCATATTCCCTATGCACTGAGCCACAGCAAGGTCTGCAGCATTAAAATTAATATATGTGAAAGTATCAACATATATTAACACAGTACAATTTTAGTATTTCTGGAGATACGTTTTTACCCCATTTAATATATATATATACATATATATATATAGGTGTTACGGGAATGACATTTATTTTTTGCTAAATTGCATCAGCATTTAGACAACAAATCCACCTTTTTCATGTCAATTACGCCACTTATGGCTACCATGAGTAGACTTGGATAGAATTTCTTGTCACACAGAAGGATGAATTCTCTGATACTGCATTCCCCAGACTGACTGTGCTGGTGGCCGCCGAGGGAGCACAGTGCCCGTTCCTGATGAGCACTCCAGTGGGAAAGTTTTCCCAGGGTGCTTCACCGTCAAATCGAGACCTGCTGTAATTGCTTTTCACTGGTGCCAAGTTTTAGTTCTTTTTCAGTCCTTTTCTGTCAGATTGCTACTGGGAGGACTGAATTGCAAGGAACTGCACATAATTTGAAATGGGTGTGTGTTTGCTACAAAAATCCTCTTGGCAGACGAAATATTTCTTACTACGTTCGCTGTGTGCGGTAGGAAGGAATGAACAAATACTTTCCCATAGTATCTCCTGAGTCCTTGGACAGGTCAGAAATGAAGCTTGAATAACCACAGGTGCTCCGAAAAGGAATGCAAAAATATTTCTGATGTGTTGTTCACCCGTTATGCAAGTATTTGCTTTATTACAGCTATTGAAATACTTTCACAAATATTTTCTGGCAGAGCGAGCATTTATTTTGGAAACACTTACTTGGCTTTGAAGGTTGCTCTTACTCAATTGTTTGCTCAGTAGAGGAGGGAAAAATGGGAAATGCTTTTCAAGTTAATTGTCACATGTGGGTCCTCTAGTACCCTCATGAAGAAATCTTTGGGGTTAGGCTAGTGTTAAAATGGTTCAGGAATCAAAGAAACACACAAGAAAGTGAGAATAAGCCAATCTGATGGCTAGAGGAAGATGGCAACTTGGTAGAGACTTAAGAATTAAAAAAGAAAGCACAAGAGCCCCGAAGATGAAAATGGGAGAAAAAGCACCGGCAGATATGAGAGTAATGGAATTAGCAACAGAAGCAGCTTCACAGGAACAGGGGATTTCACTTTGTTCTAAGATTCCTGGTGTTCAGGGTTCCTTCCTTGGGTGTCAGAGGTGATTATGGAAACTGAGTAGTAGCTAACAGTATGAGGCTGGCTTTGGATGGATTGAATGTAACTTTCCGCTAAACTGGATTTATGAATGAAGGAGAATATATGCGTCGACTGGAGAAAAAAATGCATGACGTGAGAGTTAAGTTTTATTGGAGACAAAATGAGGACTGGGGCCTGCGATACAGCCTCTCAGGTAGCTCTGAGGAGCTGCTCCTGAGAGGGTGGGCGGAGGTCACAGTGTGTCTTGGCAGAACGTGGTTTTAGTGAAGGGGGATTTATGCAATGAGGCACACACGTTTGGCAGAAGGTGGTCGCCGGTCACAGGCGGTTGCTGGTAGTCACAAGGAGCTGCTAACTCCACCAGTGATTTTAGGGCCTTTCTAGATATGAGACGATGCAAGAATCTGGGCACCTTAAGCCTTTTCCCAGGGAGGTCCCTGGCGGTACAGAGGTTAAGACTGCACTTCTGCAGCAGGGGACGTGCATTCTGTTCCTGGTTGGGAAACTAAGGCCCCATATGCCACAGGGCCAATAGAAATAAATCAATAAATACTAGAAACAAAGCTTCATTGTAGAAACTAGGTAGCCACTGAAAAATCTGTTCGCCGAGCGGCAGTGGAGATGCAGAAAACAGATCCATGGACAAAGATGGGGGTAAAGGAGAATTGTTAGTCGCTAAGTCGTGTCTGACTCTTTGCGACCCCACAGACTGTAGCCCACCAGGCTCTTCTGTCCACAGGATTCTCCAGGCAAGAATACTGGAGTGGGCTGCCACTTCCTAAAGAGGGAGAGGGTGAGATAAATAGAGAAGCATGGATGTGTATGCGCTAATATATGTAAATAGATAGCCCGTGGGTATTTGCTCTCGGACTCAGGGACTCAAACTGGGGCTCTGCAGTATTTCTAATTCTAACTAGAATCCTAATTCTCTGTCATCCCAAGTCGCTTCAGTCATGTCTGACTCTCTGCTACCCCGTGGACTGTAGCCCTCCAGGCTCCTCTGTCCCTGGGATTCTCCAGGCAGGAATACTGGAATGGGTTGCCCTTTCCTTCTCCACTAATTCTCTGTAATAATCTGTAATAATTCCCACCCTAGGGCAGGAGGTCGGAAGGGAGATCCAAGAGGGAGGGGGACATATGTAAACCTCTGTTTAATTCATGTTGATGTATAACTGAAATCAAACCAGTATTGTAAAGTAATCATCAATAAATTAGAAATAAATGCAAAATACTTAACAGGACAAAAGTTTAAAAAAAAAAAATTAGGTAGCCCGGCCCAGTCCCCAACATGTTTAAAAAAAAAATTTTTTTTTCCTGAAAATACCTAACTATCTGCAGACTTGTTCTGCCAGTCTTTCCAGAGCACAGATGGCTCAGTTCCTCACCTCCACCCTGAACTCCTTGCAGGGGGCCATGGAGGGTCAGTGAGTGCAGCCACCAGGGACCTCATCCTAAAAGAAGCAGACGACAAGGGCCCGTTTTCAGTCCTAAAGACAAGAACACAGTCAGTTTTTTTCTTTTTTATTTACTTGGCCATGCGAGGTCTTTGCTGTAGCCTGCAGGGTATTTCGTTGCAGCACGTGGGGTCTAGTTCCCTGACCAAGGATTGAACCCAGGCCACCGTGCATTTGGAGCTTGAGGTGTTAGCCACGGGACTGCCAGGAAGGTCCCTCAAGTCAGTTTAATCATGGGATCCCATGGGATGTCTTGGAAAAGAAACCGTGATTCAGCAGATGCTGTCAATCAAGACTTGGTGAGCTGAGGTGAGCCAACTCATTAGAAAAGACCCCGATGCTGGGAAAGATCGAGGGCAGGAGGAGAAGGGGGCGACTGAGGATGAGATGGCTGGATGGCATCATCGACTCGACGGACATGAGTTTGGGCAAGCTCTGGGAGACAGTGAAGGACAGGGAGGCCTGGCGTGCTGCAGTCCATGGGGTTGCAGGGAGTTGGGAGCAGAGGAGCCACTGAACAGTAGTAACCAGCTCACGCTGGAAAGGACTCTTCTTTCTTTGATCCCGACGAGGGAAAATCCTTTGATGGGTAATAACCAAGTAGCACCTCATAAGCAACAACGGGCACTATCCTTTTGTCTTCTTATGCATTTCCAGAAACTTTGCGCGTGGAAAGTGCTCAATAAATGTACACCGAAATGAACTGATTTAAGTCGAAATTGCTATCCCTAATGGTCACGGTAGAGCTACAGTCTGGGCTACGAGAGCTCCAGGCAGCATCTGTCATCATGCAGATAAGCATTCCTAATAAAGTTTAAATGCTGGAGGCATTTGCCTTCATTCCAAGCCTTCTGTGAGGGCTCATTCGAGGGTCCGGAGAAGCTGAAAAATCTTGTCAACACCACATCAGTGGGGACACACATGAGTTCCTTCCGCCCTGAAATGTTATCCGTGGCCACGACCGCCCCTGAATAGGAGCTTTTGAAATGCAGGCTTCGAGCTACCCAGTACAGTGTGGATAACCATCAGAGCTTATTATCGAATTTCCGTCCCCTCCCAGAACTGACACCCCCAGGCCAGTTATAACAGCAGCAGCCTGTTTCTTGGATGAATGAGAACACGTTCATTCATCGGAGGTGCTGAATGCCTTCTGCAAGGAGAACACGAAACACCAATGCTTTCAATTGCATTTAACTTCCCTAATGTGATGATTGAGTGTTCTGGCCATTCTGACATGTAGAAGTATTCACTTGTGTGTTGTGACACTTAAGATTTGAAACATGTATCTTTGTTTAACGCCATTTCACATTAAATAAGTGAAATAGATCAGCGTAACAGTTTATATCTAAGTTTTCTTTGGCTGAATTTCCTTGAATCCTCGCGAATCATTTCTCACTAAATTTGTTTTGTTGTTGAGTTGCTCACTCATGTCTGACTCTGCAACCCCATGGACTGCAGCACGCCAGGCCTCCTCCCTGTCCTTCACCATCTCCCGGAGTTACTTCCTATTAACTTGGATAATAAAATACAACCCATAGGGACTTCCCTGGAAGTGCAGTGGTTAAGATTTTGTCCTCCAATGCAGCGGTTGTGGGTTCGATCTCTGGTCAGGAGCTGAGATCCCACATTCGTCACTGCCAAAAAACCAAAACAGAAAGCAGAGATGATATTGTAACAGATTCAACAAAGAGTTTAAAAAATGGTCTACATGAAAAAAAAAAAAATCTTAAAAAAAAATCACCTGTGTTTCTTGCTGAGGAAATGTACCTATGTGTGTTACTAAAAACGGAGTCCCTTGGCAAATGTTACTAAATATCCGTACAAAGGTAAACACAGGGGTGGATGAAGGACTTAAAGAGAGGGGGAAAAAGTGAAGAATGTGAACAGATTGTGTTTCAAAAAGGTACAGATAACAGAAAGTTCAGAAAAAGAAGCAGCATTCTGAACCAGTGCTCAAAGGTGATGCTCAGAGAGACTAGAAATGGGTGGAAAGAGAATCAGGGGTTTTCGTGTGGGAGACCACTGCTTCCCAAGGTGGGGTTGAAATTTGGAGGGTAGGGGTCATGCTTTTGGAGAAGGGCATGGCAGCCCACTCCAGTATTCTTGCCTGGAGAGTCCCCATGGACAGAGGACCCTGGTGGGCCACAATCCACGGGGTTGCAAAGAGTCGGACAGGACTGAAGCGACTTAGCACACATTACGTCATGGTCTAGTTGCCACGGTCCTTGGGGAAATTCCACGGCCACTGAGATGCTTCACAGACAAGGGCCTCGGGCATCTACGACTTGTGAACGACCCACAGGGTCCACTTGTATATGACTCTCCAAAGCCCACAGCTGACTCCAGGGTACGTAGTTACCGAAGGCTTGCTGTTTGTGGTTTGGCTATGTATTGAGGATTGCAGGCACGCAGCCTGCAGGTGGTTCAAAGAAATATTTTACTTTCTTTTGCTGAGACTACCCCTGGGCGTCCTTGTGCAGTGCCTGAGAAAAATCTCTTCATTTTTGACAGTGCCCCTTGTTATCTTGAGTTGTGAGTAGATAACCGTGTATCAGCTGCTCCTAATATCATGCATTCACGGTAGATTTATAACGATGCACCAGACTCATCTGATTTCAGAATATCATTTTTTTTTAAAGTATCATTATTCATTTGAGCAGTATATTACACCTCCTATATCTAAGTTGTTCTTTAGAAATAGGAACAAGCATGCAACCTCATTCTGTACTCTGGTGTCACTGTGCCCAAATATTTACATGTTTAAAAACAGAATCATAACAAACTATAGTATCTTGCTTTCTGCTTTATATTGCAATGGGCATTGTTTCCTATAAAACTGATAGTAATATCTGTGAAAGTGAAACTTGCTCAGTCCTGTCCTATTCTTTGCAACCCCATGGACTGTATAGTCCATGGAATTCTCCAGGCCAGAATACTGGAGTGGGTAGCCTTTCCCTTCTCCAGAGGATCTTCCCAACCCAGGGATGGAACCCAGGTCTCCTGAATTGCAGGTGGATTCTTCACCCGCTGAGCGCCCAGGGAAGCCCAAGAATAGTGGAGAGGGTAGCCTATCCCTTCTCCAGCGGATCTTCCCGACCCAGGCATTGAACTGGGGTGTGAATTTTATTTCAGGAGAGTTCCAGAAAATGTGATGAACTGTTCATGTTACAGAGGAGGAGTTGTCCTGAGACAAGAGGGATCCAGGACATGGGAGCAACAAGTTCAGAAGTCCAGTTCTGGTTTTTAACTGCAACAAAGTTAGCCTAGCTACCCACCTAACATAATTGGCTATATAGTACTGCATTGGAATAAGTTTGTAATGCAAAGTTTGTAATGAAAGTCAAAATGTTAGTCGCTTAATCGTGTCTGACTCTTTGTGACCCCATGGACTGTAGCGCCCACCCAGGCTCCCCTATCCATGGGATTCTCCAGGCAAGAAGACTGGAGTGGGATGCCATTTCCTTCTTCAGCGGATTGTCCCGACCCAAGGATCAAACCCAGGTCTCCTGCGTTGCAGGCTGATTCTTTACTGTCTGAGCCACCAGGGAAGCCCTACTTTTCACAGAATATTTAAAACATAGAAAACAAACACAGGAAATAAAAAGTTTTTAATCTTCTGGTACAGCACCAGGAAAAGTGTAGTACCGTACTACCAGCTCCATCACCCCTGGTTTTACACGCACTTCCAGGTATCCTGGGCTTGGAATCAAGATACTGTGTTCCTATACTCTATAAATACTGCCTACAGGAAATCAGTCTTGAATATTCACTGGAAGGACTGATGCTGAAGCGGAAGCTCCAATACTTTGGCCACCTGATGCAAAGAACAGACTCATTGGAAAAGACCCTGATGCTGGGAAAGATGGAAGGCAGGAGGAGAAGGGGACGACAGAGGATGAGATGGTTGGGTGGCATCACTGACTCGATGGACATGAGTTTGAGTAAGCTCTGGGAGATGGTGATGGACAGGGAGGCCTGGCGTGCTGTGGTCCATGGGATGACAAAGAGTTGGACGCAACCGAGCGACTGCACAGCGACAACAGTGACAGTATGGTACCGTACGGTAAAGCACAGCCACTCATAGAGGACGCCCGCCTGTGACAGTGTACACCAGGCGTGTGCACCAGCTGAGGCAACTGGACACTCGAACGCATGTTCGCATCTTTCAGATTGCAGCTCGAAGGTTTATATGTAGGGGACTTATTTCATACAGCTTTTTTTCCCCTAAACCTAAATAAAAATCACCTATTATTTACAAAGCTGTGTCCTGTAGTGTAGACTCGGATGGCTAAGACACTTGCTACTTAAAAGGAGTTCACACGTTGTTTCGAGTGAAAATATGTAAACACGGATATGGGGCAGACAGCTGGCTCAAATGTTTAAGAGTGGAATTCAAATTTGTAAGAAATATGACCGCTGATGTTGCTAAATGTGCTGATTCTCGAAGGGAATAAAGAAATAAACCTTTATAAGTTTCTAAAATCTTGTGACCTGATTTACACAGTTGTTATTGTTCAGCTGCTCAGTCCTGTCTGACTCTTTGCAACCCCGTGGACTGCAGCATGCCAGGCCTCCCTCTCCATCACCAATCCCGGAGCTTGCTCAAACTCATGTCGATCGATTCAGTGATGCCATCCAATCATCTCATCCTCTGTTGTCCCATTATCCTCCTGCCCTCAATCTTTCCCAGCATCACGGTCTTCTCCAGTGAGTTGGGGGTTCACATCATTTGGCCAAAGGATTTGGCCAGATTTATATATAATTATATGTGGCCTTCCCCAGTGGCTCAGCTGGGAGAGAATCTAGCTGCAATGGGGGAGACCTGGGTTCGATCCCTGGGTTGGGAAGATTCCCTGGAGAAGGGAAAGTATTCTGGCCTTGAGAATCCTATTGACGGAGGAGCCTGGTTGGCTATAGTCCCTGGGGTCGCAAAGAGTTAGACTTGACTGAGCGACTAAGCACACAGACACGAATACATATATTTACAGTTACTATGTATCATTATAATAGGAAATGAATCTTTTCCTCCAGTAGTTGAAAGATGAAAAATCCTTCACCGTGAAGACATCAGACACCCGTCTGTGCTTTCTTCTTGACGTTTTGTGCTTTTAATTAAATTCTCCAAGGCGTTCAGGATTCAAGTTGGTGTTTGATATGCTGTAAACCTCTTCTTTTATTTTGCTGAGATAGCTATCCATTTGTCCTGATAACATTTATTGCACATTTCTTTCTCTCTTAGTAAGATAGTTCTGGATCATTAATCTTCTTCTCCCTCTCCAGCCAAGTAGTTATGTTTTATGTATTTTACCAGTTTCAGCTAAAAGATGAAGTCACTCACTCGTGTCCGACTCTTTGTGACCCCATGGACGGTAGCCCACCAGGCTCGTCAGTCCATGGAATTTTCCAGGCAAGAGTACTGGAGTGGGTTGCCATTTCCTTCTCCAGAGGATCTTCCCAACCCAGGGATTGAACCCGAGTCTCCCGCACTGCAGGCAGACGCTTTAACCTCTGAGCCACCAGTGCTTGTACTTCAGCTAAAGAGTGTACTAATGAAAGCCTGACTGAAGTCCTGACTATAGAATCTGTATGGGCTTGTTGGCATGGTCTCTCCACTCCCTGGTTATTCATTTTTGTTAATGCTTCTTGAATTTGATAGATGAGAAATACCTCATTATTTCGGTTAATGATATTGAGATTGAATTGTTTTAAATTTAGCTCCGGAACCTTTTTAAAAGCTATTATTATTTTGTTTTATTTTGTTATTTTTGGCTGCCCTGGATCTTCAGTGCCACGTGAGCTTTTTTTTTCTCTAGTTTCGTTGAGTTGTGGCTACTCTGTAGTTGCAGCGTGCGGGATTCTCACTGCGATAGCTTCTCTTACCGTGGAGCGCATTCTAGAGCACAGGCTCAGTAGCTGGGGCACACTGCCTTAGGTGCTCTGCAGCATGTGGGATCTTCCCAGACCAGGAATCGAACCCGGGTCTCCTGCACTGGCAGGCAGATTTTGAGCCTGCCAGAATTCTGAGCCACCAAGGAAGCCTGCTGCTACTTCTGCTGCTAAGTCGCTTCAGTCGTGTCCGACTCTGTGCGACCCCATAGACAGCAGCCCACCAGGCTCCCCCGTCCCTGGGATTCTCCAGGCAAGAACACTGGAGTGGGTTGCCATTTCCTTCTCCAGTGCATGAAAGTGAAAAGAGAAAGTGAAGTCGCTCAGTCATGTCTGACTCTTGGCGACCCCATGGACTGCATGCAGCCTGCCAGGCTCCTCTGTCCATGGGATTTTCCAGGCAAGAGTACTGGAGTGGGGTGCCATTGCCTTCTCCGCCAAGGAAACGTAAGCATCTTTTGGTGTACAAAATTTGACAGCACATTCCTAGTGATTTTTTTGAATATTCTTAGCTTATTTAAAGGTATTTGAACACATCTATCTTAGCTTGTGCTGCCATAAGAGGACACTGTAGCCTGGATGGTCTTAACAATGAATTTATTTCTCACAGTTCTGGACTCTGGAAGCTCTCAATCAGGTTGTGCCAGCGTGTTCAGGTTCTTGGTGGGTGAAGTCTTCTTGGCTCAAATTTTATTGTTCCAAAAGGTATCATTGAATACTGTAGTTTTCCTTGGCTCATAATCTTTATGGGATGCTTGAAGCTTGACCCTTCGTAAGGAGATTAGCACTTTGTGCCATTAATGTTGAAAATATTCCTATGAATCTGTGTATATTATTGTTATCATTAGTTTTGTGTTTATTTGTCTATTAGGTAAAATATTGAATTGTATATGTATTTTCTTACCTGTGACTTTTAAATAGATGAACTTCAGGGTTTTTAAGCCTAATGTAGTAGTTTATCTGGACTCCCTGGTGGCTCAGATGGTAAAGAATCTGCCTGCAGATTCAGGAGACCTGAGTTCAATTCCTGGGTTGGGAAGATCCCCCTGGAGAAGGGAATGGCTATCCACTCCAGTATTGTCATCCAGGTCCATGGACCCAAGAGCCTGGTGGGCTGCAGTCCGTGGAGTCACAGTCAGCCCACAGCTGAGGTACTAACACACACACACAATAGCTTATATATGTATTCAATTGTAATTCTGCCATGCTTTTGCATGTCTTACTTTCATTGTTACAGTTTCTGGTGTGTGTGTTTATGTTCCTGTTTCCCCGAATATGCTGTTTTTTTTTTTTTTTTTTTTTCCCTGTCGTACTTTCTGTAGAATTCTAGAATGCTTATGATCCTTGTGGTGTTTCTCCTGAAGGTTACCTTCATATTTTAAAGCCTATGCTTCTGTCATCACCATCATTAACAAAGCTTTTCTTTTCAGCGTTCTTGTATTTCCTCAGTCTTCCTGAGGCTCAGGGATCATGTGTGTTCTGCAGAAATTTGCATCTGAATTCTTACTACACTGTCGTGTGTTACGTTGATTTTCCACAATTATTTGTATATTTCTGTGAAGGTTTATGACCATGTAAATAACACGTGTGTGGTGCTTCTTCTGTTACAAGGCTTTTGACTTGGCACAACTCTTTTCATTTCTACTTTTCCATTCTTGAGTTCAGGTTTATTGGTACGTGGTGGTTAATGTGGTTTAGTTTCCATGGACGTTGTGCTCCCAATCTCCTTCGTGTCCTGAAATGATCTCTCCTTGTTCCTTTCCCTGAATACAAGTGAAAAATTCTCAGATCGTGGGGCAGAAAATCCTCAGATCGTGAGCTGTTTCCTCAAGAGCTAAGTACTTGGCTCGAAAGTCTTTGGTACTTAATATGTAGGGAGGGAGTTTTAAGTCAGTCTGAGTTGGTTCCTTTGATATACTTCCTTTTTTCTTTTTCTTTTTTTTTTTTACCATTTTTACATTTTTTAAATGTTGATGACGCCAGCTTTGGAGCA
This sequence comes from Aepyceros melampus, assembly GCA_006408695.1. Lineage (NCBI taxonomy): Eukaryota > Metazoa > Chordata > Mammalia > Artiodactyla > Bovidae > Aepyceros > Aepyceros melampus. The sequence continues at coordinate 485,842 of SJXQ01008580.1, read as the reverse complement.
CATGCGTTTTGTCGGATTGGGTTGGGGTCTGGGTCAAACAGTAATTGTGTTCTGCAGGAAACGACCTCCACCCCATTCTGAATCCCAGCTCAGGAAAATCCCCCATTCCCACCTCAGCCCTCTCCTCTTCTCTGTGTATTCCTTCTTTTCGGAGACGTTCTGTATACCTGTCATATCCCCTTTTTCCTGTGTGTGCGTGCGTGCGTGCTAAGTCGCTTCAGTCGTGTCTGACTCTGCGATCCATGGACTGTAGCCCACCAGGTTCCTCTGTCCACGGGATTCCCAGTCAAGGGTACGGGAGTGGTGTTGCCATGCCCTCCTCCAGGGGATCGTCCAGACCCAGGGATCGAACCTGCGACTGTTAAGTCTCCTTCATTGGCAGGTGGGTTCTTTGCCACGGGGGCCGCCTGGGAAGCCCTCTCCCTTTCCTAGAGGGTGCTAACGTTTGTCTTCTCCCTCAGTATCTTGTTTCTTTGCATAGATTTTCTTTGTGTGTTTTGTTTTTCTGTCTTTTTTATTTTTCTCATCCTATTTTTTGGCACTGTTGTTAATAATTCTGCTTTGTATTTGGATGTCACAATCCCTGATGGATATAGAAGGACTTGGCAGGGGGAGGGAAGTGGACCAGCACACTGATATCTCACAATCTGCTTCCTCAGAGTATTTCTTCCTCGAGGAATAGTGGCGGTGGACTCTGAACTACACAGAATACAGCCAGTCTGCAGGGTTTTTTGATTTATGACTTGTCTCCAGGAATTCTGAGAATTGAATGAAGCCAAAGACCAGCCAGCAAACTCCCCAGAATACCAGCTCCTGAGCCAAAGAAAATTAGATTGCAGGAAGGTACTCAGTTAATGCCCGTTTTTTTTTACACAACCTTCTGAAGTGACTGAAGAAGTGTAATTAGTCTCCCCCTTGAAGCAGAAGCAGTGTCTTCAAGTGGAGAGATACTGAAAAAGAAAACACTCATGCTGTTAAGCTCTGCTGCAGTTGACAGTCAGCTGAAATATTCTCTTTCATTCATGTGAAATCCTGCAGATTCATAATGCATGGGACAGCTTGGCAAATTCGGGACAGACTTTGTAATTCTATCTACAAGGCTAAAACTCTGTCCTTACCAAGGATGAGTGGTTACTTAACCTAGTACGAGTCTACCCAGTCAGCTAGGATATTATGTTGCATGCAGGGAATACATTTCTTACATTAAACACAGAAGAATATGCAGTTGGCTGTTTGTACTAACATATTTTTCCTTCATGTTGGAAGGAAAAAAAATAAGAAAATATAACATAGGTAACTTCTCCATTGTATTTTAATGTCGTTCAATCAGTAATATGCCCTGATTCTAAGCCTGTTTAGAGAGAGCTTCCTTTTTGTTTTTCATTGATAACAGAGGTATAAGATTTTTTGTGTATTTGTAACATAGTTTATGCAGCCACTTTGCTAGGTCTGGGCATCTTAAGTTTCAGATATTTTTCAGTTACAAATGGTGATGCAATGAATAACTTTGTTCGATCTATATTTTTGTTTCCTTGGAAGAGTCTTCAGGGTAGATTCCTAGAAGTAGGATTAATGAGATATCTTTTTATTTGTTTATTTGGCAGCATCCAGTCTTTGTTGTAACATGCAGGATCCAGTTCCCCAACCAGGGATCAAACCCAGGCCCCCTGCATTGGGAGGTGGAGTCTTAACCACTGGACCAGCAGAGAAGTCCCGTAATGGGCTATCTTTACTGTATTGCTGTTCAGTCGCAGAGTCCTGTCTGTCTCTTTTCCACCCATGAACTGTGGTCCACCAGGCTCTTGTGTTCCTCACCATCTCATGGAGTTTGCGCAAATTCATGTCCATTGACTTGGAGATGCTATCTAACCGTCTCATCCTCTCTATGGTTTGTTTTAAATGTGATAAGGTCTATTTTTTAAAGTTTTATATATATATATATTTATATTTATATATATATATATAAAATTTTTTTTCTCCAGTTAATAAATAGTGCACAGACGTAGATATTTACGGAATAAATTTTTTGCATGCATGTGTGCTAATTCACTTCAGTTGTGTCCCAATTCTGCGACCCCATGGACTGCAGCCGGCCAGGCTCTTCTGTCCGTGGGATTCTCCAGGCAAGAATGCTAGAGTGGGTCACCATGCCCTCCCCCAGGGGGTCTTCCCCACCCAGGCATCGAACCTGCATCTTGTTATGTCTCCTGCACTGACAGGCGGGTTCTTTGCCACTAGTGCCAACTGGATCCAGTTCCCCAACCAGGGATCAAACCCAGGCCCCCTGCATTGGGAGGTGGAGTCTTAACCACTGGACCAGCAGAGAAGTCCCGTAATGGGCTATCTTTACTGTATTGCTGTTCAGTCGCAGAGTCCTGTCTGTCTCTTTTCCACCCATGAACTGTGGTCCACCAGGCTCTTGTGTTCCTCACCATCTCATGGAGTTTGCGCAAATTCATGTCCATTGACTTGGAGATGCTATCTAACCGTCTCATCCTCTCTATGGTTTGTTTTAAATGTGATAAGGTCTATTTTTTAAAGTTTTATATATATATATATTTATATTTATATATATATATATAAAATTTTTTTTCTCCAGTTAATAAATAGTGCACAGACGTAGATATTTACGGAATAAATTTTTTGCATGCATGTGTGCTAATTCACTTCAGTTGTGTCCCAATTCTGCGACCCCATGGACTGCAGCCGGCCAGGCTCTTCTGTCCGTGGGATTCTCCAGGCAAGAATGCTAGAGTGGGTCACCATGCCCTCCCCCAGGGGGTCTTCCCCACCCAGGCATCGAACCTACATCTTGTTATGTCTCCTGCACTGACAGGTGGGTTCTTTGCCACTAGTGCCAACTGGCAAGTCCTGCATATGTTATAGATATACCTTATTATTAGATTATGAGTAGTGGCCATATAGCTTGATTTGGCTTTAGGTAGCTACTTACTGTTTTATGTTGCTTACCTGTGGACATTCTTCTTGCCTTTTCTAAGAACAGTTTGGTGAGAGAGCTTTCAGCGGTAGTGAGACAAATTTTATTTTATTTTTTTTTTGCTCAAAGGTTTTTTTGCTCAAAGCGAGAAGTTAGAAATTCCAGGAGTCATGTTTGCAGGCCCGGCTGCGATCTCTTAAGCGCTCTGTGATCTAGGGCTCGGTCATTTCTTAACCTTGTTTCTGTGAGCGTGTTTAGGAAGTCCCAGTTTAGGAAGTCTGCCTCACAGGGTCATTAGCCCTAGGTGCAGTGCTTGTGAGCGTTTCGTGGCTACTAACCACCATTGGCATTTGCCGAGTAGGGAAAGGCGTTTCAGAGACGACAAGGCAGCTGACGGCTTGTGCAGGAGCGGTTCAGTAAAGTGTGGAAGAGTGATGCTTGGATGCCGAGGGGTCTTGTTGCCAAGGAAACCTAGTAGAGTGTGGCGAGGCATAGATGTGGCTGGATTACAACTCCCCGCTTCCACCCGGCCGTCACTCACCTCTCCTATGGGTCTTGCAGCTTCTTACCCATAAAGCTGAACTTCAAATGTGCAGGCTTCCAAAACCACTTAGTCTGGGTGGTTCCTCCTCACCACCAGTGGTTTTCCTCTGAACTTTTCTCCACCGCATCCTGACCCCCCCGGACCCCCAAATTTCCTGCCTTGTTTGCACCCACGTTGAGTCTTCGGATGTTGAATTTTTGCAGGCCTGTGTCCGTATTCTCAATCCGGTTTCCCCCGAGGTCCTTGACTTGGGTTCAACCCCCGTGGTTCTCGGTGACCTGAAACACAGTGTTCGTTTCCACAGAACATCTGAGAACTGATCTGTTTCAGGGGAGCAATGATTCCAGGGTACAGACCGTGACTTTCGATATATAGATGCTGATATGTAAATGCAAGGATGGTAGTATATAAGAAAAATGAATTTTATTGGTAGTGATGGGTTAAAAACCTGTTTCATACAAATGTAAGGTAGAAATCAAAGTGATCGTTGTGGTGGTTTAGTCACTAAGTCGTGTCTGACTCTTGTGACCCCATGGACTGTAGCCCACCAGGCTCCTCCATCCATGGGAGTCTCCAGGCAAGAATACTGGAGTGAGTTGCCATTTAAGCATAATACATCAGTTTGCCTCAAGGAAAAAGAACTGAGGTTGCCTGAAAATGGGAAAAACTAATATATTTTTAAAAAATTATGCTTATTGACAGATATGTAAATAAATTTGCTTGTTGTTTTAAAACTTGATCACAGATGAGCCCCACTTTAAAGAAACTTATTGGTCAGAACCCCACTCACTGTCACAGTTAGGAGTGATCCTAGACCCTTATACAGCCCCAATATACCTCCCTTTTTATTTTTTTAATTTATTTTTAAATTAAAAAACTTTAAAGTCATCATTGGATTAAATTTGTAAGCAAAGCAGTAGCAATGGGCTTTAAGCAGCAGTTATCGGAACACCCTGAAGATGAAAGGGAATACCAGCAGACCTTTGCTTTGAGATGGTCACTTAACCTTTTGAGACTGACATGGTGAAGATCAGTAAATAGTTACAAGGCCTCGTAGATGGCCCAGTGGCTAAGACGCTGTGCTCCCAATGCAGGGCGCCCAGGTTTGATCCCTGGTCAGGGAACTAGATCCCACCTGCCTCAGCTAAGACCCTGCGTGCCGTAACTAAAGATCCCAGAGGCTGCCACCAAGATCACAGGTCCTGCCTGCTTCGACTAAGACCCAGTGCACCCAAATAAATAAACAAACATTTAAAATAGATGGCTGTACAAGTGCTATTCAAAATTAAAGAAAAATCTATCTTATTCCGAATTTTCATTTTCACAAATTGAGGGTCTGACTTGAAGAGCAGAGAGCATCTCTGTATCACTGAACCAAAAAAATGTTTTTTCATAGCTCCAGAGATCAGTGACCTATAAGCTGTAGTCTAGAATATGTTTCTTATTGACAGACACTTGTCAGACTATCTGCTTCAGAAAATTTTTTGTTTGCCTAAGTTTTTAAAACATGTTTGGTAAAAGAGGTTGGCCACTAGCTTTGGAGACGGGCTTATGTCGATGACCTCACTAATGTAGTTAAACTTCAGATAACCAATTTTTTTTTTTTTTTGGTAAAAATATGTTTTCAATATAGTTTTATTGAAAGTTTATAAGGCAACTTGCGCATATAATCAAATGCAGAATCTCAGTTTTTCATGTAAATCCCAGTAACACATGCTTTTGTTCAGTCACAAAGTTGTGTCTGGCTCATTGTGACCCCATGGACTGTAGCTGCCAGGCTTCTCTGTCCATGGCATTTTGCAGGCAAGGATACTGGAGTGCGTTGCCATGCCCTCCTCCAGGGGATCTTCCCGACCCAGGAATCGAACCCGTGTCTCTCACGTCTCCTGCGTGGGCAGGCGGGTTCTTTACCACTGGCGCTACCTGGGAAGCCCAGTCTTCATGGTAAAGTCTCCTTTTAAGATTAAAAATATATATGCCTGTAATACATTTCTCTTCCTTTTCAAGCCATCCGTAGAGTTATGGGATGCCCTATGTCTCCCAAGCACAATAGCAAACAAATCCTAGGAGTCGAGTCATTCAGTTATTTCACACACAATCAAAAATTTGGTTTTCAGAGTCAAGTTTTCAGGGGTTTGTGAAAATGTCTTGCTGAGTAGTGTCAGTTCTCAGACTGGCGTTTAGGAAACACCATTTCCTATTTTTTGATAGGTATTTGTGGAGATGCCTGGGGTGAGTTATAAACGTATTCAAACCATGATTTTGGGAAACTCTTGTAATGATTGCTGTCAAGTGTTATTTCAAGAAAATATTTCATTTCATATATATATATATATATGGTATATATAATAATATATTATTATTACATTATATAATATAATATAGATAATTATATATTAGTGTCATACATATATAATTATATATTATATATAGTGTAATATATAATACATAGTGTAATATATAATATATATTTCATGTTTATATATATAATTATATATATGTGTGTATATATATGAATTAGTCATTACTTCACCACATCTGCCAGGCTTTCTGTGCCCAGAATGATTTTTGGCTGCATATCATAAAATAAAATCCATCATAAAAGATTATGCCACTGATAATATTCTAAAAATCTTCTATATAAGGACACGATAAAAGAGGAGAGAATCCAAAAACGTTTGAGGGAGGGGGAGTGTGTTTAGCTAAGTGAACTATTAAAGAGGACTGCTCCCAAGGATGTGGGTGAATTCAGTGTGTTTGCCAAAAACACGCTGGCTTGGAGGCACAGCCTGCAAGTGGTTTAATATCTTGGATCTTCCTCATGCAGTCCAGGGGGCCTCAGTCTCCGCGTTTAAAGGCAGAAGTGCTTTTGGCCGTTTTCCTAGATTGCAATCTCCCCATTTGGGTCTTGGGTGCCAACCCAGCTCTCTGGAGGAGCACCCATTTGGCTCCGTGCTATTCTATGTCCTCACCAGGCAGGAAGACCCTTCAATGAGTACTTGCAGGAAACACGCAAATGTTTGTTAGCTTGGAGAACTGTCTGTTTAAATTATTTTCAAGTAAGTTAACTTTGGAACGTTCTCACTGTGCGGTGTAGAGATTCCCTACCTCAGCGTTACAAACATAAAAATTATGGTGTGTTTCATATGGCGCCTTTCAGTCAGGTGTTTAGAACTTGCTTTTGGCGTCATGAAATTTGGACTCTTTATGATCGTCGTTACAGTAGGAAATTTCAAGGGAATCGCTTTACGATATGTATTTTACTTGTTATAGCTTGGCTGCTAAGCCTGTAACGTCCACTTACGTTTAACCCTGTGAAATAAGTTCGAATATTTTCCAAACCCTCTTTGTGTTCTAATTGTTCTTGGCTTCCACCGCTTCCACCAAAGCCAAGTAGAATAGAAAAAGGAGTCTCAAAGAAAAATCAGAAAATACTCGATTAGCCAAATGGTTTCTCCTTCGTTTAGCTGAAAAATACTCTTATGTTTTGCCAAAAGTTGAAACAAAATTCCGTTGCCCTTTAATACATCTCTGTTTGGTCACTTGATTAAATGTTAAACATTCTTCCTATGCATTGGAAGAAAGGGAAGTGTTTCCATGAGAAAAGCAGGGATCCATGCCCCAGTTTCCACATTTTCAGAGAGCTATAGCAACAAATTCTGAGGAAAGGGCATGGCAACCCACTCCAGTATTCTTGCCTGGGAAATCCTCTGGACAAGGGAGCCTGGCGAGCTACAGTCTGGAGGTTGCAAAGAGTCGGGCATGACTGAGCAACTAAACCATCACCACCGCCACCAGCACCGCAGCAACAAATTCTAGAATTCTATAAGGAGGAAAGTCATAGATGCCCCTGGCTCATGAAGCCCTGGTACTCATTTTCACAGACTTCAGTGGGAGAGTAGGCAGAAGAGAGAAGGAGAATAGCATGTAGATGTGATTTTTAATTTCTGGAAATGTGTCTCTCATCGGAGTAGAGATGACAGAATGTTGTATTGGGAAGGAATTTAATTTTTCCAACCCAGCTGTCTATGCAATTCATAGATCCTCTCATCAGAAACTCATGAGAGGCCTTCATTAAAGATTAAGGGACTCATTGCCTTCTGAGACAGTCCCTTCTATCTGTGCACAGATTGCAAGTTCCTGCTTGTTCTGAAACAAAAGATCTCTCTGAAGTGTCTCTGCCTAATTTCTCAGGGAGTCTTTGCCAGCAACGCCGAACAGCTTTTAATGAAGTAACTTGTGTGATTTGGGGTCTTCCCTGGTGGCTCAGACGGTAAAGAATCTGCCTGCCATGCAGGAGACTCGAGTTCAGTCCCTGGGTTGGGGAGATTCCCCTGGAAGAGGGCATGGCTACCCACTGCAGTGTTCTTGCCTGGAGAATCCCAGGGACGGGGGAGCCTGGTGGGCTGCCGTCTCTGGGGTCGCACAGAGTCGGACACGACTGAAGCGACTTGGCAGCAGCAGTGTGTCTGTCCACTCCAGGTCTGGGCTCTGTGTTTCCCAGCGCTCTTTTCCAATGGAGGACTTCGTGTAGCTCCCGCTCTGAAGGTCACCCTTTCGAACATCTGTCCACATTCTTAATAACCATGTTGAATGCGTCAGGTGGCTCAGAGCTGAGAACAGCGCCCGCGGGGTCGTCTAAACGTGAGGAATGGAGCTGTTCCTTATTTATTGTCCTCATGCTCATGGATTCGTTAATGAAGTCAGAATTGCACTAGCGTTTGATATATTTACACTGTGGATTTATACTGAACTCATAGTGAATAACTTTTAAAAATAATTTTTATATACTACTCTCCCACATATAATATTTATGGATTTGTTTTTCTTTTTTAATCATGAATTCGAGGCTTTATATAAATATTTCATCGTTAGGTGAAAGTACTATCCGTGAGTAAAATAATATTTAGGAAAATAGAGTCAAAAATATATACAAGGGTGCAGGATTGATGGTAGAGCTTTTTAAATCTTTGTTGTTATTTTTAAACTAATTAATTTTAATTGGAGAATAATTACAATATTGTGATCTTTTTTTTTGCCATACAGCAACTTAAATCGGCCATAGGTATACATGCATACCCCCATCCTTTTTTATTGTTACTTTTTAAATTAATTTATTTTAATTGGAAAATTATTACTTTACAGTACTGATGGTTTTTGCCATACATCAATATAAATATTCATTGAAAGGACTGATGCTGAAGCTGAAACTCTAGTACTTTGGCAATCTGATGCGAAGAACTGACTCACTGGGAAAGACCTTGATGCCGGGAAAGATTGAAGGTGGGAGGAGAAGGGGATGACCGAGGATGAGATGGTTGGATGGCATCACGGACTCAATGGACATGAGTCTGAGTGAACTCCAGGAGTTGGTGATGGACAGGGAGGCCTGGCGTGCTGCGGTCCATGAGGTCGCAAAGAGTCGGACACGACTGCGCGACTGAACTGAACTGAATGGAATACATGTGTTCCTCCCCGTCCTTAGCGCCGCCCCCACCAGACTTCCCTCCCATCCCACCCCTCCACGTTGGCACAGAGCAGCAGCTTTGGGTTCCCTGCGTCATACAGCACGCTCCCCCTGGCTCTCTGTTTTCCGTTGGGCAATGTGTATGTCTCAGTGATATTTGTTAAAACTGAGTTTCTGTTAATGTCGATATAATATTTGTGCCCTCTCAAAAGAGTAAACGTCCTGCTCCTCTTAGGGGCTTGTTCCGAAGGGATGCGATATGGATCCTCTTTTTATTTATTTATTTATAGCAGTGTCCTGTCTTGGTCGCAGCATTCAGATCTTTATTGCAGCTGTTGGGCTCAGTAGCTGAAGGGCCTGGGCTCCAGAGGGCAGGCCCAGTACTGAGGTGCGAGAGCTCACTTGCCCCACTGCATGTGGGATCTTAGTTCCCCGAAGAGGGATCAAACCTTGCATTGGAAGCTGGATTCTTAACCACCGGAGCACCAGGGAAATCCCTGGATCCTCTTTGCTAACTCACTATTCTTTCCAAATAACATCCTCTGGAACACCCACATCATCACCCAGGTAACCAAAGATGCTGTCACACAAGTTGGAGTTGAGGAATGTGTTCATGGCCTCCAAGCCGCATATCTCTATAAGCTCAGCGTCGGCTGTAACACTGGACTGTTAATCAGCCATCCGTTTGTGGCGTCAATTACATATCATCAAGGGCTTCCCTGATGGCTCAGCTGGTAAAGAATCCGCCTGCAATGCAGGAGACCTCGGTTCTATCACTGGGTCGGGAAGATCCCCTGGAGAAGGGAAAGGCTACCTACTCCAGGATTCTTGGGCTCCCTGGGTGGCTCAGCTGGTAAAAAAAAATCTGCCTGCAATGCGGGAAACCTGGGTTGGATCGTTGGGAAGATGCCCTGGAGAAGGGAACGACTACCCACTCCAGTATTCTGGCCTGGAGAATTTCATGGACTGTATAGTCCACGGGGTTGCAGAGTCGGACGCGACTGAGCGACTTTCACGTTCATGCTCTGTCGATGGGAATGGAAATTGGTGCAGCCACTACAGAAAACAATACAGAGGATCCTTAGAAAAAATTTACAAACGGAACTCCTGTGGGGTCCAGCAATTACACTTCTGGGTATGGAACCACAGGCATTGAAATCTGGATTTCAGAGCGATCTCTGCATCCCCATGGGCCAGGATTCAATCCCCAGTCATGTAACGAGATCGCACACACTGCAACCAAGAGCTTGCTTGCCGAAAGTCAGAGGTTCCATGTGTCTCAGCTAAGACCCGGCACAGCCAAATAAACAAACAAATAGAGACTTCCCCGACGGTTCAGTGTTAAGAATCTGCCTGCCAGCAAAGGGGACGCAGGTTTGATCCCTGCTCTGGGAAGACTCCATATAACTTGGAGCAACTAAGCCATTCTCCAGAACTACTGAGCCCCCATGTCTACTCTTTGCAACAAGCAAGAGAAGCCTCCGAAATGTGAAGCCTGAGATATGCAACTAGAGAGCAACCCCTGCTCGCTGCATCTAGAGAAAACCCACTTGCAGCCACAGAGACCTAGGGAAACCAGAAATAAATTAATGTAAAAAATGCATAAATTAAATAAATATACATGAGCTAAACAGGCTATATGAATTCTCCATCACTACCCAAATTCTTGTTACCTGAATGCTCGCTCTCCAGACTCATGAACAGAGTGGATTCAGAGCTGCTTTGGAAGACAGAAAGACCCTCTCTTTCTGTCCTTTAGAAATGGACTCTGGTGGGTTTTTAATTTTTTTTTTTTCCAGAAGCAGTGAACAGTTAAGAGATAAGCCTTGCAACATAGGAGTGTATCAAATAAAAGAGAACCTCAAATACCAAAAAAAAAAGGGGGGGAGGAAGAAATGTACCTTGGGCAAAAGCAGTCATTTCAGAATATAGCTTTTTACTTTTTAAAATATAAATTTATTTATTTTAATTGGAGGCTAATTACTTTACAATATAGCTTTTTAAAACTGTCAGAATTTCTGTGGCTGATTCAGGTTGGTATTTGGTAGAAACAAAAAAGCAGTCATCGTTCAATTAAAAGTAAATAAACGTTAAAAATAAAGCTGTCAGAATTTATTAAAATCATCAGCGTACAAGCAGTTTACTACATAATACTGTGGTGAACCGAAGGATTAGCTGTAAAATGTTAGCCTGCAGGTTCTTCACGTGGACAGGTCTATACTGCACACTAGCAGAGTCTAGTTTAGTAAACCTAAGTTGAGTGCCAAAGGCCCCTGCTGCTGCTGCTGCTGCTAAGTCGCTTCAGTCGTATCCAACTCTGTGCAACCCCATAGACGGCAGCCCACCAGGCTCCCTCATCCCTGGATTCTCTAGGCAAGAACACTGGAGTGGGTTGCCATTTCCTTCTCCAATGCATGAAAGTGGAAAGTGAAAGTGAAGTCGCTCAGTCGTGTCCGACTCTTAGCAACCCAATGGACTGCAGCCCACCAGGCTCCTCCGTCCATGGGATTTTCCAGGCAAGAGTACTGGAGTGGGGTGCCATTGCCTTCTCCACAAAGGCCCCTAGTGTATGTGAAATAAATCAACTTCTGTCTAATAGGGCAGTATAGTCACACTCCATAAAAGGCATTTCTGAGATTTAAGAATCTGAAGAAGTGTTACTCTTGATTTTCACGCACGCTAGCAGGAGAGATTCTGCCAGACAATCTTTCAAGAAGAGATTTCAGCATATGATCGATGTTGTTTTTGGCACAAGCTTTGGCATATAATCGAAAGAGTCTTTTTTTGGACATTCTCTTTCTTCATTTGCAAGTCTGTCTTTGGTTTGGGTAAGTAACAAAGGATTGTATTAATGAGGTTATGACAGTCATCGTCGAGAGGTCCTGTACCTTAAAAGCATCTATTGGGCAAAGATTTCATTCATCTTCCTGCCCGCATCTCTTGCTATTCCTGATGGCGCTGTTGGTATGCTCTCTGTGGCTTTGGTTTTACTACCAGCAACCAGGATAACAGAAGCATTTCTTGGAAGGTTTTACTCAGTGAAGAGTGTAGTAGCTAGGAAATTCTGTTAATCCCGTGAAATTACGGGAATTTGATTTTCTAAAAGAAGTTTGTTATCAGGACTATTGTACAAGGGGCTCTTGCAGTGAAACCAAAATATTGATACTACCTGTGTGACTTTGGACTCAAGTGGTGGAGCGTGTGCCTTTGAGGTCTTTTGCTGTCGAGATATGTAACAGATTGTTCTTTAGTCACTTCAGTCGTGTCTGACTCTTTGCGACCCCACAGATGGTAGCCCACCAGGCTCCTCTGTCCATGGGATTTCCCAGGCAAGAATACTGGAGTGGATTGCCATGTTCTTCTCCGGCAGGTAACGTAAGAAGCCCTAGAAACAGTACACTGATCCTGCTCCTGGGGAAAGCAAACTGAGAAGAGGGTTTCATCGCGTGTGGGTCTGTGATGAACGCAAGGTGAGTCAGAACTCGCTGGGCACCGCTCCTCTGTCTGAGCCGCACCTCAAAAGCATTTTTGTTTCATCTCAGAGGTAAATGGCTAGATTTTTTTTCTCCCTCTAGATACAAATGGTTCAGATTTTTGAAACGACATGTCAGAAAACATCCCTGCAGTGTTCCAATGGAGGCATGTAAATGCATGTAAATCCATATTCTTCTTTTCTCTTGTAATTAAAGTAGGCACCTGAGAAAGCATATAAGACTTTATGTTATTATGAAACTCTTTATACTGCAATTAAAAATAAAGCAAAAAAAAAAAAAGCAAGCATCTTTGACAGAGGCATCCCGTATGTGTGAATTTCATCAAAAACAGAAGCCTCTTAAAACAGGTGTGTTTTTAATAGCATGTTATCCATTTTTGCAGAAGAAAAAATACTTATGAAATATTTCTATTTTAGAGGACAGCCTGGACATTGAGGTGTCCAGAGCTCCAGCATCCCGGCCATGAGCCCTTGGTCCTGTTTGAGCCTGTGGTTCAGAGGGCCTCCTCCTGGTAAAAGTGGCTGCCATAGACCGTTGGCCTTCATGTCCCGTGGCCTCCAGATGCCTCGTGTGTTGGGTTACAGGTCTCAGTTTATAGTTCTCCTGCTTCCTTCTTCTCTTTCACTCCAACATCGGCTGTGTTTTTGCAGCTGATGGAAACTGCAAGCCCGTGTGACGTCTCGATGTTTTTTTTTTTTTGCTGTTTATCTGAAATGCACGTTTAACTTGAGCCCTATAGTTTACCTGGCACCTTTATCATCACACCCTTTTCCAGGAAACCCTAAACAGAGGAAGCCTGCTTCCTCCATGCGTCCCTAGGGAGACAGCAGGCAGCATAGGGCCCTAGGGACTCCCACAAGAGTCCCATGCCCAGCACAGTGCCTTTGATTTTCTTCCTCTTCTTCTTTTTATAAAAATTTTTTTTTTGAGCGAGGGGTGGCTACAACTCTTGTTTTCTGGGAAAGAGTCGAAGATGACTGACCATGTAAGCCCATATGCAAATTTCCTTTCTCCCTCCGTGTCTCTTTCAGCCTCTTCCTTCTTCTCTTAAGAAGGAAGCACTTCTTGGAAGGTTTTCTCTTCAAGGTGTTACATCCTTGAAGAGAAAGGCTGGTCAAGGGCAGAAATCCTTAAGGAAGTCTGGGAGCAGAGATACTTAATGAAGTCTGGGAGCAGAGATACTTACGAAGCCCCGTGCTTTGTGTTTTGAAGTTTGGGGCTGTACTTTATTTTTTTCTGTAGAGAATTCACCAGTCCACATGCTAGACTAGGGTGGTGGTGTTTACTTGCTTCATTGTCTCTGACTCTTTACGACCTTGTAGACCCTCCAGGCTCCTCCTGAGCCACCAGGGAAGCCCAGAATCGGATGCCTTCTATCACACTCTCAAGCTTTTTCCTGTGTTCCATCAGTAACAAGGTACAGCAGCTATCACTTGCTAAAGGACATCATTAGACAGAGCAGTTGGTTATTTAAAGTAGGGCAGTTTACCAGGAAATACGTGGAGAAGAACAATAGAATCTCTGGGTACCAAATTTGACTTAGAGAGGGTGAACTAATGTAGTGAATGTTGTCTTTCAAAATACGGGGTTTAATCTCCTGCTTTAAAGTACAGGTCCCAGGACTTCACTGGTGGTGTAGTGGTTAAGAATCCACCTGCCAGGGCAGAGGACAGGTGGGTCTGGAAAGATGCCACGTGCCACAGAGCAGCTAATCCCGTGCACCACAACTACGGAGCCTGTGCTCCGAAACAAGAGAAGTCACCCCAGGGAGAAGCCCGCACACCAGTGGAGGATAGCCCCAACTTGGTGCAACTCGAGAAAGCCGGCACACCGCAACCAAACCCAGCACAGCTAAAACCAACAAAGAAACAAACGAAGAACACAGGCCCCAAGTTTATTTACAAGTTGTTAAATATACTCAGTTTTTAAAAGTGACTGAGGTCTATACGCAGTGTGTGCATAGTACATGGCATTTGTGATTTAATTCTGATACCTGCTATGAACAGCTGACAGTGGAAAAGGCCCCGATGCTGGGAAAGATTGCAGGCACGAGGAGAAGGGGACGACAGAGGATGAGATGGTTGGATGGCATCACCGACTCGATGGACAGGAACTTGGGCCAACTCCAGGAGATGGTGAAGAGCAGGGAAGCCTGACGTGCTGCCATCCACGGGGTCACGAAGAGTCAGACGCACCTTGGCAACTGAACAACGTCTACTATGAAAATGGCTTTTCGACACCAGCCCCCTAAGCACCCTAGAAGACCCTTGCTAAAGTGAAAATTTGAGTCCCAGACAGATTTAGCGTGGACCAAACACCAACCAGGATGCATTGTGAATGCAGGAAAAGACGTATAATCAGCTTCAGTGCCTTACATTTTTTTTTTTTTAACATAGATCCAAGGGTTCTGATCAGTTCAGTTGCTCAGTCGTGTCTGACTCTTGGCGACTCCATGGACTGCAGCAAGCTTCCCTGTCCATCACCAGTTCCCAGAGTCTACCCAAACCCATGTACATCGAGTTGGTGATGCCATCCAACCATCTCATCCTATGTTGTCCCTTTCTCGGTCTGCCCTCAATATTTCCCTACATCAGGGTCTTTTCAAATGAGTCAGCTCTTCGCATCAGGTGGCCAAAGTATTGGAGTTTCAGCTTCAGCATCAGCCCTTCCAATGAATATTCAGGACTGATTTCCTTTAGGATGGACTGGTTGGATCTCCTTGCAGTCCAAGGGACTCTCAAGAGTCTTTTCCAACACCACAGTTCAAAAGCATCAATTCTTGAGTGCTCAGCTTTCTTTGTGGTCCAACTCTCACATCTAGGCATGACCACTGGAAAAACCATAGCTTTGACTAGATGGATCTTTGTCGGCAAAGTCACGTGTCTGCTTTTTAATATGCTGTGTAGGTTTATGTATATAAACATTTTATTTACTTGGCTGCCTCGCGTCTTAGCTGTGCAGGTAGGGCCTTCTTTGCGTCATGCAGAATCTTTCTTTCCGGGACTCAGCCTGTCTAGCTGTGGTGTGTGGGCTCTGTAGCTGCAGAATATGGGCTGTCTGCTTGGGGCGCTGGAGGGCTTGGTTGCCCCCAGGCATGTGCGATCTTCATTCTCCAACCAGGGGTCAAACCTGCCTCCCCTGCAGTGCAAGGTACAGTCTTAACCTCGGGACCACCAGGGAAGTCCCAGTACCCCATGTTTTAAGGGCAAACCAAAACTATGTCTCAGATGTTCCCACGTGGGAATTGTCCAGGGAAAGGGAGTTTCTCTGCTTCTGTTTGGAACTTATCTTGCAATGCATAACACATGTGTACACTATAAGATTTATAAAATCTCCTTGGAGCTCTGGGGAATTATGGCTAATTGTGCACTATTTGGAAGAATAAG
The DNA here is from genome assembly GCA_006408695.1 of Aepyceros melampus. Lineage (NCBI taxonomy): Eukaryota > Metazoa > Chordata > Mammalia > Artiodactyla > Bovidae > Aepyceros > Aepyceros melampus. The sequence continues at coordinate 470,013 of SJXQ01008580.1, read as the reverse complement.
GCATGAAAGTTAATTCCCTTACCACCTAACTACCTTAATTGTTGTTTAGTTGCTAAGTCATGTCCACCTCTCCTGTGACCCCATGGACTGTAGCCCTCCAGGCTCCTCTGTCCATGGGATTCTCCAGGCGAGAATCCTGGAGTGGGTTGTCATTTCTTCCTCCAGGGGATCTTCTCAACACAGGGATCTAAGCTGCATCTCCTTTTTGGCAGGCAGGTTCTTTACCACTGAGCCAGCAGAGAATCCCACTAGTTAATTAATCCAGGGTTGAATAGGCTCTCTGCTTGTGTATTTGGGCTTCCTGAAGATCATGGCATCCGGTCCCATCACTTCATGGGAAATAGATGGGGAAACAGTGGAAACAGTGTCAGACTTTATTTTTGGGGGGCTCCAAAATCACTGCAGATGGCGATTGCAGCCATGAAATTAAAAGATGCCTACTCCTAGAAAAGTTATGACCAACCTAGATAGCATATTGAAAAGCAGAGACATTACTTTGCCAACTAAGGTCCGTCTAGTCAAGGCTATGGTTTTTCCGGTAGTCATGTATGGATGTGAGAGTTGGACTGTGAAGAAGGCTGAGTGCTGAAGAATGCTGCTTTTGAACTGTGGTGTTGGAGAAGACTCTTGAGAGTCCCTTGGACTGCAAGGAGATCCAACCAGTCCATTCTGAAGGAGATCAACCCTGGGATTTCTTTGGAAGGAATGATGCTGAAGCTGAAACTCCAGTACTTTGGCCACCTCATGCAAAGAGTTGACTCATTGGAAAAGACTGATGCTGGGAGGGATTGGGGGCAGGAGGAGAAAGGGACGACCGAGGATGAGATGGCTGGATGGCATCACGGACTCGATGGACGTGAGTCTTGGTGAACTCCAGACGTTGCTGATGGAGAGGGAGGCCTGGCATGCTGCGATTCATGGGGTCACAAAGAGTCGGACACGACTGAGCAACTGAAGTGAACCGAACTGAGGTGGAGCAAGTGGTCAAGAACCTTCCTGCCCATGTAGGAGACATACGCCATGCGGGTTTGATCCCTGGATTGGAAAGGTCCCTTGGAGGAGATCATGGCAGCCCACTCCAGTATTCTTACTGGAGAATCCCATGGACAGAGGAGCCTGGTTGCCTACAGTCCATGGGGTCGCAAAGAGGCGAACACGACTGAAGTGACTTAGCATGTGTATTGTCCCATGTGTATTATTTTTTACATTTATAGTTGTAAGGAACAACTTGGGTTTTACCTTCTCACCCCTCTTTCTGCAAATAGAAGCAGATCATTTGAATACAAATATCTTTTTATTTTTTTCTGGGCAGTTTGAATGAAGTTTAACATAATTTGGAAAGAGTAAATTTGTATGATGCAATCAGCGTTATTCCCTTCGTGGCTACATGAACTGCAGATTTACACCTCCACTAAGGGCTTCCCTGGTGGGCTCAGGCTGTCAAAAGTCTGCCTGCAACGTGGGGGACGTGGCTTCAATCCCTGAGTCGGGAAGATCCCCTGGAGGAGGGCATGGCAACCCACTCCAGTAATCTTCCCCAGAGAATCCCATGGACAGAGGAGCCTGGTGGGCTACAGTCAGTGGGGTCAGCAAGAGTCAGACACGACTGAGCGATAACACACAGAGCACTATTTACATTTACAAGCCACGGGCCCGTGGTTTGTGATCCTTCTGTCATTTTCAGAGCAGGCTGATGGTATCTGGGAAGGGTGCAGAGAGCAGATGTTCTCCACTGTGGGGTGGGCGTGCGCATCTGAGTTTGTCTTGCTGGCTCCTCAGTGCCTCCTCTGGTTCTGCGGCATGCCAGCTTGCTCCTGCCGAGTCTCAGAAGTTCCCTGCACGGCTGGCAGCCACAGACTGAGGCTGACATGGGCCGCTGTGCCCACTGAGTGGGTCGTGCTTCCTGGGCAGGTCCCACCCTGGCAGGGACCCCCTGCTGATGGGTGCGTGGCTGAGACCATGGCTTCCTCAGCAGGGGCCCCCACGAACAGGGATCTTTTCTTGATGGCCCTTATCGCCGAACCATCAGTAACAGGGCGGATTCCACGGACTGAGCCGGACAGATTAAAGGTTCCGTTTGAAGGTGACCGATGACACTGAGTCCTCCTTTGAAGGATGACACAAGCGTTACGTTTCGGAGGTCGGGATCCCCTAGGGCTGCCTTTCATCTCTCGCAGGAGGTCCCCTCTGTGACACTCAGTACTTGTTGACCGCTGAGAAAGAAACCGCTGGACACAATCAGACCAAAGAGCCGGAGGCCCTCCCGTTCCATCCTGCCTTGCCCGTGAGGTCATCCAAAACCCCCCTGTCTGCATCTCATTCGTGGTGGCTTTCTCCGGAGGGAGCTGCCTGAGGTTATGTCACAGCCCCGTGAAGAACAACACTTGTGGTTTTTGCTGTTTAGTCGCTGACTCATGTCCGACTTGTTGCCCGCCAGGCTCCACTGTCCATGGGATTTCCCAGGTAAGAATCCTGGAGTGCGTTGGCATTTCCTTGTCCAAGGGAACTTCCCGACCCAGGGATCAAACCTGTGTCTCCTGCGTCAGCAGGTGGATTCTTGATGACTGTGCCACCTGGGACAGCAGAGTCACCTACAAACAACTAGCTGCTCTAATTTGCACACGATATGACGTCTGCCTGACTTGTTGCCTGGTCAGCACGGTTTCTTGTCCAAAGTCCGAGTCAGAGAGGAACCATGTGGAACCACGTGCTTTCAGCAAAATGGGCTGAAACAGAGAAGCTTCACTCGATGGCCCAAAGTATTGAGAGTATTTTATTCCTCACTGTCTGATAATGGCCCATGAGGTTAACTTGGATATTTCCCCACATAACTCGGCAAAAGTTTGCAGTTTCTAAAGTCAGGCAAAGAGAGATGCTTAATTTAATGACTCCTGCTGTTTGTAGAAGTCGTTCATAGCCTCTGAACTCTCAGATGTTGGGGGATTCATGAATTGGAAAAGCAAGTTTGACAGTTAATGGGTGAAATTGGGCTAAAAGAAACTAGCTAGCCATTTGGGTTTAAGAAGAGCATACATTTTTAGCTTCTTTTTACTTGCAAAGTTCTTATAACATTGGGCTTCCCTTGTGGCTCAGGTGGAAAAGAATCTGCCTTTAATTCTGGAGACCTGGGTTCGATCTCTGGGTTGGGAAGGTCCCATGGAGAAGGGAAAGGCTACCCACTCCAGTATTCTCGCCTAGAGAATTCCTATACTCCACGGGGTCGCAAAGAGTCAGACACTGAGCGACTTTCACTTCACTTCACTTGTTATAATGTAGTTGGGAATGCAGTATATAAAATATATGATGTTGGCAGTGATATACACGATTGTTCTGCAGTGCCAGAATATGCCAGCTGTAACAGCAAATGAGGTCAAAGAGATGTCATGAAGTAGGAAATATTAAATATTATTTAATATTTGAATAGAATATTTAAATAAAAATATTAATTTTTTTCTCCTAAGAACAAGAACATAGGTAGTCCAGAAATGCTTTGCAGATGAATGACTTGAGAATTTAGACTCTGGGAAATTTCCTGCTCTGAAACGAGGAATCTCTCATGTTGACTAAGGAGAAAAGAATTGGCTGTTGAGATAAAGAGAGGAAGGAATAAATAAAGAGAAAAATAAATAAAAAAAAGAGAATATTCCAAAAAAAATCTTCCCGACACTTTATGTTAATAGGTATGCAGTAAACTTGTGCCAACAGAAATAAAAGGAGATAGAACCATCGAAGGTAACCGTACATTCTAAGTGTCCTAGTAACCAGCAGAACTGTGGTGTGACCAGCAAGAAAGTTGGGAAGAAGAAACACAGAGTGGAGGGGGAACAGGGAAGCACGTTTGGGGCCAGCTGATCATGATTGATTTGACAAAGATGATCAATATGCTCAAGCTGATAAATACTCAAGCAGGCACCAAGACCTTAAGAGCAGAGCAGAGGTGAGAGTTGGGGTCTGGGACGATCAGATGAGATTTAGCAGCAGCAGCAGCGGCGGCAAGACCAAACTTGATTCACTGTTTGTTTATTTTTTTCAAATTTATATATATATATATTTTTTTTTATTTGGCTGTGTGGATCTTTGTTGCTGCGCAGTGACTTTCTTTGGTTGTGGCGAGTGGTGACTGATGTCTAGATGAGGTGCAGGGACTTCTCACTGGGGTGACTTCTCTTGTTACAGAGCACAGGCTCTAAGGCACGTGGGCTTCAGGAGTCGCGGGGCACACGCTTAGTTTCTCCATAGCATGTGGAATCTTCCCTGAGCGGGGATCGAACCTGTGTCTCCTGCACTGGCAGGCGGATTCTTAACCACTGGACCACCAGGGAAGCCCCTGTTTTGCATCCTTGACGGATATTAGGGCTTTTAATACCAAAACATACTAGAGAACGAAGGGAAAGATTTTGTCACAAAATACACCTGATTTTTGAACATAGTTGGTCACCACAGAGAGGGAAAATAGATTCATTTCGTAAACAACGTAACTGCCATGTGGTTAGTTTCTCTCTCAGCTTCTCAGATCCTCAGTAATGCTGGACAGTTTGCTTGCTGGAAATTCTGGTTTAATGTGACTCAGACATTTGACTCTGCAGGTTGACCTCTGCACCTTCATGAAGAATGTAAATTTCTGTGGGACCTGGAGAAAAATAACAACAGTAATAAAAGTTTTGATTGATTGATTGATGCTTTAAATTGTGGTGCTGGAAAAGACTCCTGAGAGTCCCTTGGACCTCAAGGAGATCAAACCAGTCAATTCTGAATGAGATCAACCTTGAATGTTCATTGGATGCTGAAGCTGAAGCTCCAATACTTTGGACACTTGATGCAAAGAGCTGACTCATTTGAAAACACCCTGATGCTGGGAAAGATTGAGGGCAGGAGGAGAAGGGGACAATAGAGGATGGGATGGTTGGATGGCATCACTGACTCGATGGACATGAAATTGGGCAAACTCCAGGAATAGTGAAGGACAAGAGAGCCGGGTGTGGTGCAGCCCATGGGGTTGACAAGAGTCGGACACGACTCAGCAAGTGAACAACAGCAAGATAAAGCTTAGAAAGTCTTAGGAGAGTTGCTCATTGGCCAACCAGCGGCTTCTCTTACATTCGGAACTGACATTAGAGCTGATTGTAAATGCTTGCAACGCACACATCTCCCCAGCTGCAAGGCTGATTGAAAGGACTAATTAGGTCACCTTCTATGGTAGCAGCTAAAGCTAGCAGATCAGAGTGATGCATGTAGACAAATTCAGAAGAGAGTGTACTGTATCCATCTGACTCTGCTTGTCCACCATCTGCAAATACAGACGCACTGCTGACTCATTGAAACGACTGGGAAAGTGGCCAGGAACAGTCTTATCTTGACATTTAAAAAGGTGATGGATTGAGAGAGGAAACAGCAGAAAGAGTCACCTGCGCTGAATGTGGGTAGGGGCCAGGCCTAGGCGTGCAGAGGCACGTTGAAGCAACAGAGGCAGGCGAAGATGGGGGTGTGGGCATTACCTTACGGCTCCTCCTGAGAACCACCTTGTTTAAATTCATCAGGAGGACGTCCTTGGTGGCATTAAAGAATCCCCCTGCCAGGGCAGGAGACACGGGCTCCGTCCCTGGACCAGAAAGATCCCCACTTGCCTCAAGGCAACACAGCCACAACCGCTGAGCGTGGGCTCTGGAGCCTGAGACCTTCCACTACAGAAACCCTTGCACCCTAAGCCCGTGCTCTGAAACAAGAGAGGCCACCGCAATGAGAAGACCTTGCATTGCAGCAAAGAATAGCGCCCACCCACCACCTCCCGGCTCTCTGCCGCAGCAGTGAAGACCCAACACAGCAAAAACGGAATCAGTATAAAATAACCTCATCAGGCGTAGCGAGGGGCGAGTCTCAGCTGACCCAGGATTCCCAGCCACCCGCATTTGTATTCCTTTTCTCCAACATGCTTGCACGTAGGACTTCTGAGCCTCTCCTGAAGAAGTAAAGACAAGATCGACCTATACCTACTCTAAATCAATCGATGAAACTTTTGAAAGACAGCTCTTTCTGTGCTGGATCTGGTAAAGATCTTTCCCATACCTGATTCATCTCGAATTGTGAGAGCATCTGACTTCAACTTTATGTGAAACGAAGGAAGTCTTTGACAAAAAATGAGTATGTGTCTGTATATGTTCACACGTACCTATGCATACATATAAATGTGTATATACACACACACACATATGTATTATGGTGTGTGCAGGCAAACTCAGTCACTTCAGTCGTGTCTGACTCTCCGCTTCCACTGACTGCAGCCCGCCAGGCTCCTCTGTCCATGGGATTCTCCAGGCAAGAATACTGGAGTACGTTATCATGCCCTCCTCCAGAGGAGTTTCCCAACCCAGGGATCAAACCAGTGTCTCGTACATCTCGGGCGTTGCAGGCAGATTCTTTACCAGTGAGCCGCCTGTGAAGTCTCAAGTATTATGGTGGCAGCTTTAAAAAAAAATTTGTCTGGGCCAGGTCTTAGTTGCCGCATGTGGGGATCTAGCTGCCTGCCCAAGGATCAAACCCAGGCCCCCTGCATTGGGAGCTTGGAGTCTTAGCTACTGGACCAGCAGCAAAGTCTCATCATGGTAGCAGTGTTTAATGTGGAAGCAATTCATAGACCTAAGCTATCTCATCTAAATATAATATATCCTGCAAGAATTGATACTTGTACATAAGTTCCAAGCAAGTCAAGGGTTAGGTGTACAAGACATTTCCTAGCTGCGTGATCCGATTCTATTTTAACTTCTGTGAGCTTCAGTTTATTTATCTGGACAACTGAAAAACAGATTATATACAGAGACTTTGAGACTTTGCAGTGTTCAGTAAGGGCTTCCGTGGTGGCTCGATAGGAAAGAGTCTGCCTGCCAATGGAGGAGACATGGGTTTGACTCCTGGATCAGGAAGATCCCCTGCAGGAGGAAATGGCAACCCACTCCAGTATCCTTGCCTGGAGAATCCCATGGATAGGGTAGCCCGGTGGGCTACAGTCCATGGGGTCACAGAGACTCAGACATGACCGAGCAACTAAACAACGACAACCGTGTTCAGTAAATGCTAATTTATTTTATTCCTGTCTATCATGTATGTCCGTTGTGTGTGTCTATCATGTCTGTAGTATTTACATGTGTATTTATCACCTGTCTCTGTGTGCGTGTGTGTGTGTGTGTGTATGTATATATATAGGGAGAGAGAGAGACAGTATTTTGAGGCTTTCCAAAAATTGCAGGTGGGTAAAGAATCCACCTGCAATGCAGGAGACCTGGGTTCAATTCCTGGGTTGGGAAGATCCCCTGGAAAAGGGAAAGGCTACCCACTCCAGTATTCTGGCCTGGAGAATTCCAGGGACTGTATAGTCCATGGGGTTGCAAAGAGTTGGATACAACTGAGTGGCTTTCACATCAGTTCAGTTCAGTTCAGTCGCTCAGTCATGTCCGACTCTTTGCGACCCCATGAATCGCAGCACGCCAGGCCTCCCTGTCCATCACCAACTCCCGGAGTTCACTCAGACTCACGCCCATCGAGTCAGTGATGCCATCCAGCCATCTCATCCTCTGTCGTCCCCTTCTCCTCCTGCCCCCAATCCCTCCCAGCATCAGAGTCTTTTCCAAGGAGTCAACTCTTCGCATGAGGTGGCCAAAGTACTGGAGTTTCAGCTTTAGCATCATTCCTTCTAAAGAAATCCCAGGGCTGATGTCCTTCAGAATGGACTGGTTGGATCTCCTTGCAGTCCAAGGACTCTCAAGAATCTTCTCCAACACCACAGTTCAAAAGCATCAATTCTTCGTCGCTTAGCCATCTTCACAGCCCAACTCTCACATCCATACATGACCACTGGAAAAACCATAATCTTGACTAGACGGACCTTAGTCGGCAAAGTAATGTCTCTACTTTCACATAGATATGTATACTGTATATATGTTTGTATTTAAGGCATTTCTGAGGATTCACTATGTGGTTAAGAGACACCTGGTAACAGAGGCGCAGTCGGATGGTGATGTCAGCTGGAAGGTTTTTATGGCTTCAGCAGTTATAACTTTGCACAAAGCTCATAGCAGAGGTTACTAAATACTACCCCCAATTTTTGATCAATTTTAGTGCACATTTCCTAAATCTCTGCATTCAGAAAGCAGTCCAGATGTTGTCGTTGTTGCCCTTGGCTTTTCTCTGCACACGTAGATATTTTTCTTCATTAATGAGCAGTTGGGAAAACTGATGTACATGGTGGTGGGTGTAGCAGGTATGGTGAAGATGGTGTTACAGGCTTTCCTGTTGGCTCAATGATTAAAAAAGAAAAAAAAAAATCCACCTGCCAATGCAGGAGACACAGGTTGGGTCCTGATTTGGGCAGATCCCACACTCTGCGGAGCAACTAAGCCCGTGGGCTAGAGCCTGGGAGCCAAATTACTGAGCCCCAGAGCTGCAAATACTGCAGCTTGAGAACCCCTACCCACAGCAAGGGAAGCCCCTCAAGGAGAAGCGCACACACCACAACGGAGAATAGCAGTGGCCCTCGGCAACTCGAGAAACGTCTACGCGCAGCGACAGAAACAGGGCAGCCAAAAATAAATAAAATTAAAAAAAAAAACAGTTTTACGCTGTTTTTATAGGGAAACCCATGCCTGATAGCCGGCCTGACACGTGAATGAAATCCCTGTGGTTCAGAATTTTTTTCTCAGTAAACGTGAGCTTTGTCTGTGTCGTTTTGGTGTGTTCGCGTTTGCTGAGCGCGGAGCAGCTTTCTGCTTACGTATCTGCAGCCCTCCTGTTGGTAGAGGGTCCAGAGCCTCAAGTGTTTCTATCTCTAGGTGGGGGGTCGGCCTCAAGGGTTCTGCTAAATTAATCTCTTCGAGGCTGGCCTGGGGAGATCGGGGGAGGCTTGTGAAATCTGTACGCCCTGAGCTGTGAGTTAAAGCCTTTCCAGACAGTGTCTTTGTGCCAGTTGAGAGGGAAGAGAGCTTTTATTTCTCGTTGGAGTGAGGCACACGTGGAGAACACAGGACCACAGACCGCAGGAGGCTTGTTATGAGGCGTGGGAGGCAGACGTCAAGGGTTTCTGCCTAACAAGCTGCTGACACATTTCCAACAGGGCTCCCCAGTGGCAGCCTCGGATCACCGCTGCTCACCTCTCGAGAGCCCCTCTTCCGTCTGAAAAACGTTTATGTGTTTAAGGGACGTGACCTTCCCCAGGTAGCTTCCAATTCAAGCCAGTCCGGTGCGTTCTTTAGTGGAGTCTGTGAAGTGTGGCACTGGGGAAAGAGATGATAAACATCAGAGCTGGCTTTGCTCACATTTAGAGGGCAGGACAGCTTTTGTGGGGGAGAGAGAGAAAAAAAAGGCCTGGTCTGATTTTTTTTTCCTCTTTTTTGTTGAATATGTTGTGCTTTGGCAAGTACTATGGGGAAAGTGAAAGTGAAGTCGCTCAGTCGTGTCTGACTCTTTGCGACCCCATGACTGTAGCCTACCAGGCTCCTCCGTCCATGGGATTTTTCCAGGCAAGAGTACTGGAGTGGGTTGCCATTTCCTTCTGCAGGGGATCTTCCCGACCCAGGGATCGAACCCGGGTCTCCTGCATTGTAGGTAGATGCTTTCTGAGCCACCAGGGAAGTCTATAATATATATCATATCAAATTATCACACTGGACACTTTTCCACTTTGCGACCCCATGGACTGTAGCCTACTAGGCTCCTCCGTCCATGGGATTTTTCCAGGCAAGAGTACTGGAGTGGGTTGCCATTCCCTTCTCCAGGGGATCTTCCTGACCCAGGGATTGAACCCGGTCTCCCGTATTGTAGGCAGACGCTTTACCATCTGAGCCACCAGGGAAGTACTATGGGGGGTGGGGGATAAAATATTAATTTACTGTGATGCAGTCATTTTCTCCTGTTAGCAGAAGAGCAGTCCGAGGAAATGAGAAAGCACTGTGCTCATTGAATAGCCATCCCGCTATTGTGGGCGTTGGCACACCACAGCCTCTGGGACGAGGCTGGCCCCCTGCCTGTACTGTCAATAAAGTTTTATTGGAAGACAGTCATGGACACTCCTGGGCGAATGGTCTATGGCGACTTTTGTAAGACAAAAGACTTAAAGAAAGACGTTTGTTAGCACTGTTGAGCTGTGAAAAAAAGATTCTTTGGCCTACAGAGCCTACAATATTGCCTCTCTAACTCTTTACAGAAAAGTTTGCTGACCTCCTAAAAGACCCTTATGGTACTCAGGGTCTCCGTTTGACTGTCACCTGTGAATTTCTCCGTGATAGATTCTAGTCCAGCATCTGTTTCCCAAAATACCTTTTACCAGCTGCATGTGGAAAGGAGAGTAATTGAACTGTGCCTGCCATGACTCAAGAACTGAGCTTACAATTTTATTTAATTGTAAGTAATGAATTAAGAATCTTTTTTTTTTTTAATTGTTTAGTTTTTGGCCGTGCTGGGTCTCCATTGCTGTATGCTGGGTCTTGCTCTAGTTTTGCCGTGAGTGAGGGTCTAGTCTCCAGTTACTGCGTGTGGGCTGCTCATTATAGTGGCTTCTCCTGAGACTCGACTCACGAGCTTCAGTGACTCAAGGGCTTCAGTCATTCCCAAACACTGGCTTTGTTGCCCCCAGGCACATGAGATCTTCCCGGTGCAGGGATGGAACCCATGTCCCCTGCATTGGAAGGTGAATTCTTAACCACTGACCCACCAGGGAAGCCCAATTTTAATTAATATAAGTGCCTCTATGGGACTTGCTGTGGCTCAGATTCTGGTAAACAATCTGCCCCCAATACTGGAGACCCAAGTTTGAGCCCTGGGTCAGGAAATTCCCTGGAAAAGGAATTGGTAACCCACTGCAGTATTCTTGCCTAGAGAATCGCAGGGACAGAGGAGCCTGGGCAGGCTACAGTCCGTGGGGTCGCAAAGAGTTGGACATGACTGAGAAAGATTGAAGGCAGGAGGAGAAGGGGATGGCAGAGGATGAGATGGTTGGATGGCATCACCGACTCAGTGGGCATGAGTTTGAGCAAGCTCCAGGGGATGGTAAAGGACAGGGAAGCCTGCTGTGCTGCAGTTCACGGCATCACAGAGTCAGACACGACTGAGCGACTGAACAGCAAGAGCAGAAAGCGCTTGTATGTGGCTGTTGGCTCCTCTCTCGGGTGCATGGAAGAGTTTTTTGATTGCATCACAAACCAAGGAAAGACGGAACCTAGCAAGCTCTGATCACATTGTGACTTTTTTTTCTGCATATTTTATTTTTTGGTGCAATTCTAAAATGTATCAATTTTTTTCTGCATTCCCTTTCTTACATTTCATTATTAAAGAAATTAGTTGATTTCTGTGGATTAATCTTGTATCCTTCTACCTTGCTGTAATACTTATTTTCTGTTTTTTTTTCTTGTGAAATATAACATATGCACACTTTATACAGAAACGTAGTTATACCATTTTTATTTAATGTGTATCTGATAATGTAGGATTTCAGTTTCTTTTTAGTTTGTCTCAGTGCTTTTAAGGGAATGTGTATGATTGAAATGTTGACATATTGACTATAATGTAGTTATCTTCCCAGTTCATTTCCATCATCAATTATGTGTGCTTTCTTTTTTTCCTGGGACAGTTTTCCAGTTCATTTTTAATTTAACTTTCTGTTAAAAAACTGAACATTCAGCTCTGTTCTAACTCTGTTTCATGTCTTTTTCTCTGTCAGTTGGTGCTATCTTTATTATCACCATCTTTTCGCTTTCTTTGAATAATTTTCTTGACTTGGTTTTATGTCTTCAACTGCTTTGAGTTCCTAGCACAGGAATCATAACTATATATATATATTTTTTTTCTATTACCGCATTTTACCATCAAATTTTCTTGTCTCCTTGTTTGTTATTACCAATTTGGCTAGGATATGATTCAACTTTCTTTTTAATCTTGCAGCTTGAAACTGGTTGGTCTTTGATTCTAAATATCTTTGTCTTTCACCAAAGCTGCAGAGTTCTCCACTGTTTTCTTTTAATATTGCCTCTTTTGCATTAAAAAAAAAATCCATTTAAATATACTTTGGATCTTTTTATATATTTAGTCAGTTGAATCTAAAACTTTCGCTTAATTTTTCGACTTCATTGTTCTGTAGTTCACTCTGTATTGTTTGTATGCATCTATATTATAATCTAACCCACTCCAGTGTTCTTCCCTGGAGAATCCCAGGGACAGGAAAGCCTGGCAGGCTGCCGTCTATAGGGTCGCACAGAGTTAGACATGACTGAAGTGACTTAGCAGCAGCAGCAACAGCATATTATAATCTATTAGCATTCTCTTCAGCTATCTTAGTCTGTAATTCTTCCATTTAGTTGTTTTTTTTTTAAGTTTGAACTATCTGTTTTTTTCACTTAAAAATTTTGCTTGCTAATCTCGCAAAAATCTTCCTGCCATCTTTTTATGATATTTTGTTTCTTATGTTGTTAATTCTATTTTTTTTTAGATATTTAATGCATATTTATTTTACATCCTGCATTGACAGTTGTAATGCCTGATGTCTTTGGAGGGTGATAGCCTAGTGTTTTATGCTAATGACTATCACTCTTGGTGGGGGGGGAAACATCATATATTTTGTGATTTTTTTAATTGTAATATTTTGGATCTATCTCTATGAGGTAGAGACACTTTATGAAGATGTCTCTGAACCTTCACACCGTGAAATCTATAAACTATATACATGGTTGGTGCAACGGGTCAGAGGTGGAGACTACAAGAAAAACTTGTGCTCTTGACCTCTTTTGAGCATAGCCTAGCATCCAGAATAGTTTAAATGTTGATAATGTTAGTCTGAAACACATTCAGCATCTTCTACCCTGACAGAAGGGTAGAAGGTTTTGTCTAATCGAATGGCATTGTCTTCATAGAATAAAGAAGGTGATTTTGCTTTCCTGACAAAAGCAAATTTTCTTAAAGGTAATTCTTGAGCAGTGAAAAAAAAATTTTTTTTTAAGTTTTTAATTGAAGGATAATTGCTTTACCAATGTTGTGTTGGTTTCTGCTGTGCAGCAAAGTGAATCAGCCGTAAGTATAAATATATCCCTCCCTCCAGTGGAAACTTCTTATCATCTCCAACTTAGGAAGGTTTTACAGAGTAATCTCTTTTCACTTACATAGTTGATGTCAAGATCTGGATGGAAATTTTTACAAAACCATCTATATACCTGAGGGATTTTTTCCCCTCTTATTAAGCAGGCAAGTTGACAAATTAATATATTTGGTCTTTGGAAAGTTGCTAAATTGCAGATACAATATATCAATAGACAGATGTCTATTTCTCTCTCTCTCTCTTTTTTAATATTTTTGGTGAAAGCAACTGAGGGACCATAGACTAATATCACAACTTTTTTGTTGTTGTTGTTTGTCTTTATTTTTGTGTGTGCCTTTCTCTGCTTGTCGTGAATCAACAGGGATTAGTCAACTGATAGACTAAGCAAAGTGGGAAAGTGATTCTCAAAGACACTTAGCTTTGCTGTTCCCAGGCTTGATATCCAAGGATCAGTACTTTTTACAAGTGCTCCAAAGTGCTTCTTATCATCAGACAAGTCACAGAAGCACTAATTTAGGGAATTCACTCTCCATTAACTACACACTCAATTTACAAGATGACCCAAATGCTTGTGAAGTGATTTTTTTTTTTTCCTGTTAAGCACCAACGTCAAGATACAAGATATGATAGCTTAGGATGAATGGTGTTGGATTCTTGATCTCTGAAGAAGAAGATTTAGCTTCGGGACCAGAGACCAGGCTTGACCACTCGGGGCTCTTGTGTGGCAGAAGTTTTTACTATAGTGAAAGGGATCAGAGAAAGCTTCTGACATAGACATGAGAAGGAGGTGGGAAGTGCCCCACTTCTAGTTTTGGGAAGGGAATTATATACTTTTTAATTAGTTATTACAATAAGTCAAAAGAATGTCTCAAGAGTGTAAAAATTTTACCAAACCCACTCCCATAATACACATGCTAAGATATCAGGATTAGTCAGAAGGTTCTCAGGAAGGAGAAACTGTCCTCAAGCAGGATACACTGTTGTTGTAGAGTCCCTGCTACTGCTGCTAAGTCGCGTCAGTCTTGTCTGACTCTGTGCAACCCCGTAGATGGCAGCCTACAAGGCTCCGCCGTCCCTGGGATTCTCCAGGCAAGAACACTGGAGTGGGTTGCCATTTCTTTCTCCATATAATCCCTAGTACAGAGTTTAAACTGAGTTGTTTGTTGTGTAATCATCAGTTCCCAGCTTAAAGGAAAAAATGAAAGGTTTTGTGTAATTAAGACTAAGGAATGTAGAGAGGAAAAAAATTTTTTTCTTTCCTTCTCTTTGAGAATTCCAGACCCCTAGCTCCTCTGGGCTTCACTGGTGACTCAGATGGTAAAGCGTCTGCTTGCAAAGCTGGAGACCCAGGTTCGATCTCTGGGTCAGGAAGAGCCCCTGGAGAAGGAAATGGCACCCCACTCCAGTACTCTTGTCTGGGAAATGGCATGGGCAGAGGAGCTTGGTAGGCTACAGTCCATGGGATTGCAAAGAGTCAGACATGCCTGAGCGACCATTTTACTTTACTATCTCCTGCTCGAGACCCCCAGACCCCTCTCTCCTCGGGGACCCCCGCACTTCTTATCAACCTGCCTAGGAACTGACTCTGTCAGATAAATACATTTCACCATCAGAAATTTGCAAAATTCTCATAGACTGTGAATTCATCAATACCCTCATTTGTGCGTATCGTGTGGAACCTTTTGTCCTCCACTGATTCTCAGTCACTCTTGTTTATTTTTTTGGCTTATGGTGGGTCTTCATTGCTGTGTGTGGGCTTTCTCTAGTTGGGGCAAAAGGGCCTACTCTCTGCTTACCTTGTGCAGGCTTCTCACTGTGGGGGCCTCTCTCTTTTTGGGAGCACAGGTCCTAGGGTGCACGTACTTCAGTCGTCGCAGCCTCTGGGCTCAGTAGTTGTGGTACATGAGCTCAGCTGCTCCACGGCACGTGGGATCTTCCCGGACCAGGTAGAGAATGCCACTTATAGGTGTCTGGTTGCCCTGCAAGGTAGAGTCTTAACCACTGGACCACAAGCAAAGCCCTCAATCCCTGTTCTTAAGCTCTCAGGCGTATGGGAGCAGGAAAGCACCTTACCAATTAGAATTTTGTTGTCATGAAACGTTATTATCTTGGTGTGCATGTCATCTGCTGGCTTAAAGATGGTTGTATACTTGTTGTGTTCCCAACGTAGACATAGTGGGCACACGACGGGAAGGATATGGTAGCTCAGCTCTCGGGCTGTAGGTTCATCAGCTTCTCATCACCCGTGGCCCCTGCTGGATGAGTTGCTGGTAGCTGTTTAGTCCCTAAAAGTCATGTTTGACTCTCTGTGACCCCATGGACTGCGGCACACCAGGCTCCTCTCTCCTCCACTGTCTCGAGGAGCTTGCTCAAACTCACGTCTGTCAAGTCGCTGATGCCATCCAACCATCGCATCCTCTGTTGCCGCCTTCTCCTCCTACCCTCAATCTCTCCCAGCATCAGGGTCTCTCCCAGTGAGTTCGCTCTTTGCATCAGGTGACCAGAGGTATTGGAGCTTCAGCTTCACCATCAGTCCTTCCAGTGAATGTTCAGGGTTGATTTCCTTTTGGATTGATTGGTTTGTCTCCTTGCTGTTCAAGGGGCTCTCCAGAGTCTTCTCCAGCACCACAATCTGAAATCAGTTTTTTGTTGCTCAGGCTTCTTTATGGTCCAACTGTCATGTCCGTACATGACTACTTGAAAAACCATAGCTGTGACTATATAGACCTCGGTTGGCAAAGAGATGTTTCTCCTTTTTAATACACCGTCTGGACGGGTACCTTGGGGCAACCTGTATAAACTCTGGGAGGCTCATTTTCCTTTACCGTGAAATAGGCAAAATAATTCCTCTTATGTAATGGCTGGATCCTAAAGTCAGATGATTTACATACATCGCTTTCAGAGGGTTAAGTATTCAAGAAACGAGACTATCTCCTGGTGTTATTGTGAGTAGTGGCAATTTTTTGTTAATAATTATACTTGCTTATTTTTGGCTGTGCTTCATCTTCCTTGCTGCCTGGGCTTGCTCGTCTCTAGTTGCAGGGAGTGAGAGGCTACTCTATAGTTGCCATGCTCCAGTCTTCTCATTGTGGTGGCTTCTCTTGTTGCAGAGCACAAGCTCTAGGGTGAGTGGACTTCAGTAGTGGTGGCTCCGGGCTTAGTTGCTGTGCAGCCTGTGGGATCCTCCTGGATCAGGGATGGAACCCACGTCTCCTGTATCAGCAGGTGGATTCTTTACCGCTGAGCCGCCAGGGAAGTGCAAAATTCTTATGTTGGTGACTATTACTCTTATTATTAGAAGTCGTGGCAACTGCCTGTGAGGAGGACAGAACGCTGATACCAGACGGTGCAGCAGGGCATCGACATCTGTTTTCTGTACTTTATGCGCTGCGATGTACCACAGTTCGGGTGCAGTCAGAAAGTAATGGAGCGTCTGGGAATACAACTTGCCATCACTGTTCATAATTAACCTCTACTTGGGACTTTCACGGAGAGGTCTGCAGTGTTGTTTCGAAACAAAATATCTTGTATTAATAGCCAGAAACCAGAATTGAAAGAGACATGTGTACCCCAATGTTCATCACAGCACTGTTTACAATAGCCAGGACATGGAAGCAACCCAGATGTCCATCAGCAGACGAATGGATAAGAAAGCGGTGGTACATATACACAATGGAGTATTACTCAGCCATTAAAAAGAATGCATTAGAATCAATTCTAATGAGGTGGATGAAACTGGAACCTATTATACAGAGTGAAGTAAGTCAGAAAGAAAAACACCAATACAGTATACTAACACATATATATGGAATTTAGAAAGATGGTAATGATGACCCTGTGTGCGAGACAGCAAGAGACACAGATGTACAGAACAGATTTTGGACTCTGTGGGAAAAGGTGAGAGTGGGATAATCTGAGAGAATAGAACTGAAGCATGTATGTTATCATATGTGAAAGAGATCGCTAGTCCAGGTTTGATGCATGAGACAGGGTGCTCAGGGCTGCTGCACTGGGATGACCCAGAGGGATGGGATTGGGAGGGAGGTGGGAGGAGGGTTCAGGATGGGGAACACATGTTCACCCGTGGCGGATTCCTGTCAAGTATGGCAAAAACCACTACAGCATTGTAAAGTAATTAGCCTCCAGTTAAAATAAACAATTTATAAAAAAAAAATCTTGTATCAAAAGTTCCAAATTATTCAGAGCAGTAAGCATTGACTATCAAGAAAGGAATGGCAGGACTTTTAACAACATTAGGAAAGTGAAGAATTTAAGGAGAACAATAAATGTTTACAGTTGACTCTGTTTTGAGATACTGTAGATTATCAATGTAATGATGGCCTTGTGCCTCCGATAATTCTTCAGTTTTCTTGATCCCTTTTTTTTTTTTAATAGGTAGAATGATGAATGCCAGTTCATAGCGTCCAAAAGAAACAGCATTTCCTTGGTCACTTACGGTTGTTCCCTATAGACTTACAGGCTTCCCTGGTGGTCACACGGTAAAGCGTCTGTCTGCAATGCAGGAGACCCAGGTTCTATCCCTGGTCGGGAAAATCCCCTGGGGAAGGGAATGGCAACCCACTCCAGTATTCTTGCCTGGAAAATCCCATGGACAGAAGAGCCTGGTGGGCTACAGGCTGTGGGGTTGCAAAGAGTCAGACACGACTGAGCGACTTCACTTTCACTTTTCACTTTCTTAGACTTATAGTCTACATTTGCTTATAGACGTAGGTGACATCTCTTGATCCTTGGTCTTGAATCTCCATCCGCTTAGAATGATGTCACATGTACTTACTCAGATGTCACGTCCCCACTACTGAGTTCTCATACCCGGCTCCACCCCTAGTCACAAAGCACCATGACCCTATCATGGACTGCGAGCCAAGCACACTTGACACCGCTCACACCTGCCCATTTGTGTGCACAGCTGCCTACCTGTGAGACCTTGCACAGCTGTGAGCTGTCTGTGGGCTCAAGTCGTGTCCTGTTGGGTATTCTAGACACAGTGCTTGCGGCAGTAACTAACCCACGACAGGTAATCATTATGTAAATGTGAAACGATTAAACAGCACATCAGTGTTTTAGAAAGGGGCGAAAAGCACAAACAGAAGTCACCAATAAGCCAGGCTCAAGTCAGCTGACTCAAGACAGGAACACATGGTGGAATTTGAGTATAAGAGCCGTAAAGGGCTTCCTTGGTGGCTCAGACCGTGAAGCATCTATCTGTAGTGCAGGTGACCCAGTTCCATCCCTGGGTGGGGAAGATCCCCTGGAGAAGGGAACGGCAACCCACTCCCGTATTCTTGCCTGGAGAATCCCATGGACAGAGGAGCCTGCTGGAGTACAGTCCATAGGGTTGCAAAGAGTCGGACACGACTGTGTAACTAACACACACAAGGCTGACTCAAGTCAGGAAGACGTGATTGAATTTGGGTATAAGAGCCATAAAGATGTAGTGTGAAGCATGTTTACCTTCTTTTTAAATTTTATCATGAAACATTTTAGATAAATACAAAAGTTAAGAAAATAGTATCATAGCTTTGTTGTCCAGCCACCCTTACACATCCAGGCCAGCACACAGCTTCAAGGTACACACACACAGAAATAGCCATTTGTGGGGACACTCCTGGTGGTCCAGCGGTTCATAATCCGCCTCCCAGTGTGGGGGCTGTGGACTCGATTCCTGGCAGGGGAACTGAAACGGCACATGCCACAGAACAGCTAAGCCCATGTGCCACGGCTGCTAAGCCCGCACAGTGTAGAGAGTTGGTGCGCTGCAATGAAAGTTCCCACATGACACCACTAAGACCAGACAC
The DNA here is from genome assembly GCA_006408695.1 of Aepyceros melampus. Taxonomy (NCBI): domain Eukaryota; kingdom Metazoa; phylum Chordata; class Mammalia; order Artiodactyla; family Bovidae; genus Aepyceros; species Aepyceros melampus. The sequence goes on along the minus strand of SJXQ01008580.1, from coordinate 451,128 downwards.
AGCCACATAAATAAATATTTGTTTAAATCAAAGAGTATAATAAACTTCACATCCCTCAGCTACAACACATGCACTCCCAGCCCCTTCTCGTTTCACTATACCCTCCCTCCAGTTTGGATGATCTTGAAGTCAAGCCTAGACTCACGTCATCTCTTCAGTAAACATTTCATCTGTTCACCTCCAGCTCGTGGGACTCCTTTGTTATGAGTGAGGTGAGCGTGTGAATTTGGAGCGCACACGTGAGCTGTGGAGCCTGTTTTGTGTACAAAAAAAGAACTTGAGCTTCACGACCAAGATAATCACAATGGTGTGATCACTCACGTACAGCCAGACATCCTGGAATGTGAAGTCAAGTGGGCCTTAGAAAGCATCACTATGAACAAAGCTAGTGGAGGTGATGGAATTCCAGTTGAGCTATTTCAAATCCTGAAAAAGGATGCTGTGAAAATGCTGCACCCAATATGCCAGCAAATTTGGAGAGCTCAGCAGTGGCCACAGGACTGGAAAAGGTCAGTTTTCATTCCAATCCCAAAGAAAGGCAATGCCAAAAAATGCTCAAACTACCGTACAATTGCACTCATCTCACACGCTGGTAAAGTAATGCTCAAAATTCTCCAAGCCAAGCTTCAGCAATATGTGAACCGTGAACTCCCTGATGTTCAAGCTGGTTTTAGAAAAGGCAGAGGAACCAGAGATCAAGTTGCCAACATCCGCTGGATCATGGAAAAAGCAAGTGTTCCAGAAAAACATCTATTTCTGCTTTATTGACTATGCCAAAGCCTTTGACTGTGTGAATCACAATAAGCTGTGGACAATTCTGAAAGAGATAGGAATACCAGACCACCTGACCTGCCTCTTGAGAAACCTATAAGCAGGTCATGAAGCAACAGTTAGAACTGGACGTGGAACAACAGACTGGTTCCAAATAGGAAAAGGAGGATGTCAAGGCTGTATATTGTCACCCTGCTTATTTAACTTCTATGCAGAGTACATCATGAGAAATGCTGGGCTGGAAGAAGCACAAGCTGGAATCAAGACTGCTGGGAGAAATATCAATCACCTCAGATATGCAGATGACACCACCCTTAAGGCAGAATGTGAAGAGGAACTAAAAAGCCTCTTGATGAAATGAAAGAGGGGAGTGAAAAAGTTGGCTTAAAGCTCAACATTCAGAAAACGAAGATCATGGCATCTGGTCCCATCACTTCATGGGAAATAGATGGGGAAACAGTGTCAAAGTTTATTTTTGGGGGCTCCAAAATCACTGCAGATGGTGACTGCAGCCATGAAATTAAAAGACATTTACTCCTTGGAAGAAAAGTTATGACCAACCTAGATAGCATATTCAAAAGCAGAGACATTACTTTGCCAACTAAGGTCTGTCTAGTCAAGGCTATGGTTTTTCCAGTAGTCATGTGTGGATGTGACAGCTGGACTGTGAAGAAGGCTGAGTGCCAAAGAATTGATGCTTTTGAACTGTGGTGTTGGAGAAGACTCTTGAGAGTCTCTTGGACTGCAAGGAGATCCAACCAGTCCATTCTGAAGGAGATCGGCCCTGGGGTTTCTTTGGAAGAAATGATGCTAAAGCTGAAGCTCCAGTACTTTGGCCACCTCATGTGAAGAGTTGACTCATTGGAAAAGACTCTGATGCTGGGAGGGATTGTGGGCAGGAGGAGAAGGGGACGACCGAGGATGAGATGGCTGGATGGCATCACTGACTCGATGGGCATGAGTCTCAGTGGACTCCGGGAGTTGGTAATGGACAGGGAGGCCTGGCGTGCTGTGATTCATGGGGTCGCAAAGAGTCGGACACGACTGAGTGACTGAACTGAACTGATGTACACATGTGAGAGCTCGACTATAAAGAAGGCTGAGTGCCAAAGAATTGATGCTTTCACATTATGGTGCTTGAGAGTCCCTTGGACTGCAAGGAAATCCAACCAGTCCATCCTAAAGGAAATCAGTCCTGAATATTCACTGGAAGGACTGATGGAGAAGCTGAAGCGCCGGTACTTTGGCCAACTGATGCAAAGAGCCAGCTCTTTGGAAAAGACCCTGATGCTGGGAAAAATTGAAGGCAGAAAGAGAAAGGGACAACAGAAGATGAGATGGTTGGGTGGCATCACCTACTCGATGGACAGGAGTCTGGCAAACTCTGGGAGATGGTGATGGACAGGGAGGCCTGGCGTGCTGCAGTCCGTGGAGTGTCCAAGAATCGGACACAACTGAGCTACTGACAACAACAGCTAAACTTTAAAGCAACCAAAAGAATAGCCATCTGATGTTTGTTTAATTTTCCCCGTTGATTTTCAGCATTCAAGGAGATGTAAAGTATACGTGGAAAGAGAAAAGGATTATTTTGAGCATATTACCACTCGGTGTGGGCTTCCTCATGCACGTCACCGTGACAACTGGTATGCTCCATCCCGTTCTACATCATGTAATGGTCCCTTTAAACATCCTTAGGGCAATGAATTGAGATCCGTTGAAAACGTAGATCCTGTGTGCTTGGCACTTGCCCTCTTCACATTGTTGTTTAAAGCAATAAAAGCTTTACCAATACACAGGTTTTTCCTCCTCTCATTCGACACAGCTTATTCATCTGATCTGGCTACTCTGGGGCTTCATGACATGACTTCATTGCACTTTCTCAGTGTTTTTGGCTCCTAGCATTCGTTCCCACCCATGTTCAGGTGAAAATATGGTCAGGAAGTGAGTTTTATCCATCAGCAATCTCTTATTGTACACCTATACTAATTGTTTTCATTTCAGCGTTAGGCCTTTTAAATCACTGGTCCCTAAGCTTCTTGGCACCAGGGACCAGTTTCATGTTGGGAATAAAATAAGTCAAGCTACCCAGAAAGGCTCCAAACCCATAACCCCCTTGCTTGTATGAAAGAGAGGTACGGATTTGAACCTTATATGTGTGTGTGTGTGTGTGTGTGTGTGTGTCTGTGTGTGTATTTTCTGAGACATCATTGAATTGTACACTTTAAGTTTTTTGTCTTAACCTTGTTTGCGATCCAAGTCTCACATGTGTACGTGACTCCTGGAAAAACCATAGCTTTGACTATACAGACCTTTGTCGGCAAAGTGATGTCTCTGCTTTTTAATATGCTGTCTAGATTGGTCATAGCTTTCCTCCCAAGGAGCAAGCGTCCCTTAATTTCTGGCCGAAGTCACCATCTGCAGTGATTTTGGAGCCCAAGAAAATAAAAGTCTATAACTGTTTCCACTTTCCCCCTTTCTATTTGTCATGGAGTTACAGGACCGGATGCCATGCTCTTGGTTTTTTTGATGTTGAATTTCAAGTCACCATCTCCAGTCTCCTGAACAGGGGACAGTAGAACTCTTTATTGATTGTACATTGGCCAGTCACAGTGCTGGACACATATATTACCTCTTAAATGTATTTATTTGAGAGAAGCTCAATACACACATAGGGAATAGACAGATTGCCAGTTTGTCCTATCCTTTTCATGATTGTTGAACTATCTTTGGTTTTAGATGATGAATTTATAGTTACATATGGAGTCAAAATATGTTAACTTTTTACAATGTAGCATTGAAAGAATAAGCATAAACAGTTGCAAATAAAAGTTCTAAACAATAGCGTAACATTAAGGGGAAACATTTTTAATTGTGTAAGGAAGAGAAAGTATTGGGTAAACAAGGAGTAAATCACTTCATCTGTGCAAATGATACTCCATGACAAACATTTCAAGCGTAGGAGAAGCAAGCAAAGGTTAATTTACAACCTCATCGTACGAGCGTGTACAGAGGTTTGCCAAGCAGCCTCAGTTGCTGTCCCCCCTGGATAACATGTTTATATGTCCGGGCTCACTGCGGGGTGATTGATGTGGCTACGTCATCCTTACCCTCTCTTGCCAGTGTTGTGCCTCAGATTAAAATATAAACACTCCCTCACGCCTGCCCCTGCTTTTGAAGCATCATTAACCTCGTCTGAGGGCACATTTGGTTATGAGCTAGTAAAATCCTTACATGCGATACTTAAACAAGATGGCAGTGATGTATGACCTTCAGTTCACTCCCTTTTATCTCACTGTCAAACTGGACAAGCCCAACTCTTAATAAGAGTCAGGGTCTTGGGCAGATCAAAGCTCGGTCTCCTGTAAATTAAAAGGATGTGTCTCTTCCCTGCATCCTTCCTCTTAAGTGGGAACCTTAACTTGTGAATCTGCTTCTGAATTTGTTTGTGCTGCTGCTGCTGCTAAGTCGCTTCAGTTGTGTCCGACTCTGTGCGACCCCATAGACGGCAGCCCGCCAGGCTCCCTTGTCCCTGGGATTCTCCAGGCAAGAACACTGGAATGGGTTGCCATTTCCTTCAATGCATGGAAGTGAAAAGTGAGAGGGAAGTCGCTCAGTCGTGTCCAACTCTTAGCGACCCTATGGACTGCAGCCCACCAAGCTCCTCCGCCCATGGGATTTTCCAGGCAAGAGTGCTGGAGTGGGGTGCCATTGCCTTCTCTGGAATTTGTACGTAAGTTCGTTTGTACCATTGCTTTTTAGATTCTGCTTATAAGGGTTGCCATACTATAGTTAGGGAGTTTGGGATGGACATGGACACACTGCTATGTTTAACATGGAGAACCAGCAAGGACCTGCTGGACAGCACAGGGAACTCTACTCTGTCGTGTGGTAGCCTGGATGGAGAGGAGTTTTGGAGAGAATAGATCCATGTCCATGTATGGCTGAGTCCCTTTGCTGTCTGTCTGAAATTATCACAAGACTGTTAATCAGCTATACCTCAATACAAAATAAAAAGTTTAACATGGGGGAAAATAGAGGAATATTTTGGGAGCCAATAAACAAAGCAAAAAAAAAAAAAAAAGGTGTGTCTCTGCTAGAAGCACTTGCCTCTCAGCAGCTAACCTCGCTTTCAAACCTCCCTCTTCTCCAGTCCTCCCCTCAAGCTCTGTGAGTCTTACAGTGGCCACCTGGCTGGTCAGGGTCTCCCCAGAGCTCTGCTTCCTCTTTTTTCCAGTTTGAGTTGCTTGCTTCGCCACTGGCCCATCTCAAAACCTCAGAACTATGTCCACTCTCCTCTCGCATTTCTTGGGGTCTCGTATGATCCGCTCCTAGTTGGTTCACCATGTCCCAGCTCAGACTTAGAGCCTCTCTCCAGAAGCGCTGCACTGACTCTCGACAGCCCTCTCTGCCTCCAGTGTCTCCTACTCAAATCCTTCCTGAATAGCCAGAAGATTTACCTTCGTAGTTCTGCTTAGTCGTTTCAGTTGCGTCTGACTCTCTGTGATCCCGTGAACTGTAGCCCAACAGGCTCCTCTGTCCATGGGATTTCCCAGGCAAGAATACTGAAGTGAGTTGCCCTTCCCTTCTCCAGGGGATCTTCCCAAACCAGGGATCCAGCCCGTGTCTCCTGCCTTGGCAGGTGGATTGTTTACTGCTGAGCTATCAGGGAAGCCATGTGTGTGTGTGTGTGTGTAGACTGCATCTTAAAAAGAATATTATCAAATTAACTGAATATTTTAAGACTTAATGAAAGGGAGATATTACAACCTTACAGAACAACCAAAAATTACTCTCCAAAGTCATGCTAACTGTTAACTACCACTAACGTTGTCCTTCCGTGATAATTTTTTGTTGTTGTTGTTAGAGTTAAGAAGGGTTGATTATTCATCGTTAGATACAGACGTTTGACAGGAATGCACCGCATTAATGTAAATGAAACCACCAAGGAGATTTTTTTTTTAATTTCAAGTTCACTGCATCCAGCCATAACAATCTATGGAAAATTCTGACTTAGAATAGCTCTCTTCACTCTGACACTCCATTTATGGGTAGAGGATTTCAGACGAGATTCAGACGTGGACAGAAAAGTGAAATCATGTATATATGTTTGCCATGTTTTATACAGTGTACATTACCAAGCAGCAATAGCAATGTTTTATTTGTCTTTGCTGTGGTCAGAATTAAACCTGTTACCTCCGGGGCTGTTTCTACACTATTTCAACATCAAGAGTTTCTCCAGCATAGCTTTTTGCCCAGTCAGAAACCATTGCTCACACCTTTCCCCTCACCCACGTCTTACTTTTGCGATTCTCTCCAGGTTGCCTTTCCTGTTCCAGCTGCTTATTCTTTCTTTTCTTCACAGACATGTCTTTCTTCTCCACCCTGAAGATTCATCCCTGAGACAGTTCTCAGGCCCCTCATTGTGCTGGAAAACCCCAGCTTCATGTTCTGGCCTCTGCACTGTGAGCGTCAAATCAGATGTCCAAGCACTCACAGCTACCTCTTTCAGTTGTGTGTGACTCTTTGCCGCCCCCTGGACTGAGCCCACCAGCCTCCTCTGTCCAGGGGATTCTCCAGGTCAGAATACTGGAGTGGGTTGCCATGCCCCTCTCCAGGGGATCTTCCCGACTCAGGAAGCGAACCCAGGTCTCCCACATTGCAGGCAGATTCTTTACCATCTGAGCCACCAGGGAGGCCAGCACAGAGAGGATGTAATAATAATGGAAATAAAGAAATAAAATGTAATATACTTGGTTCATCCTCAAACCATCCCCCTGACACCTGCCCCCAGTCTGTGGAAAAATTATCTTTCATGAAACCCATCCCAGGTGCCAAAAAGGTAGGGGACCCCTGCTGTAGAAGGTGGGGTTCCTGGGTGGCGCCAGTGGTAAAGAACCCACCTGGCAATGCAGGAGATGTAAGAGACGCAGATTTGATCCCTGGGTCGGGAAGATCCCCTGGAGGAGGAGAGCCTGGCAACCGGGTCCACTGTTCTTGCCTGGAGAATCCGCTGGACAGAGGAGCCTGGAGGGCTACAGTCTATAGCGTTGCAAAAGAGTCGGACACAACCAAAGGGACTTAGCCCGCACACACACTGGAGAAGGCAGAATAAGACGCCTACCCCTCAAAGATGCCTCCATTGTAATTCCTGGAGTCTCTGAACTTGTGGCTTTCCGTGGCAACGTTGCAGATGGAATTGGGCTCCCCATCTGCTGACACAGAGACGGATCCAGTGTCATCCCAGCGGTCCTGACAGGTGGAGGAGGTGGGCAGGGAGGTAGTGTGAGAAGCGCGGGGCCAGCCCAGGCTGGCTTTGAAGGTGGCAGAAGGGGCTGGGAGTCAAGGACTGTGGGCTCCTCCAGGATTCTTACCTGAGCTTCCGGAAGGTGCTGGATTCTTGCAGACATCTTCATGTTGGCCTCGTGAAAGCCATCTTGGACTTTTAGCCTTCAGAACTGTAAGATAATAAATTTGACTTGTGTGAAGCACTGAGTTTGTGATGACTTCCTGCCACAGCCCTGGAGATGAGTGTGTAGGTGAGATTTCTGATGAACACAAGTTTACTTGAATACATTGCAGACTTCCAGTTGAATTCTCTGGGTCCCTGAATCACAGGCACCCCAATGCCTTGTGTGCCTAATTAGGAAATACAGTTCTCCTTTTCCTGTCCTCTGCATCCAGTCATTTATTCCCAATCTGAATCTGGTTCACTTCCCTCTCGGCACTGCTTTACCTCAAGCCTTTGTGATTTCTCACGTGCGTGAGGCTATTTTTGTAGTAATTGGTGTCACTGAATATACTTTCTTCTAAAGTCACTCAGTCGTGTCCAACTCTTTGCGACCCCATGGACTATATGGTCCATGGAATTCTCCAGGCAAGAATACTGGAGTAGGTAGCCTTTTCCTTCTCCAAGGGATCTTCCCAACCCAGGGATTGAACTCAGGTCTCCCACATTGTGGGCAGATTCTTTACCAGCTGAGCCAGCAGGGAAGCCCAAGAATGCTGGAGTGGGGCAGCCTATCCCTTCTCCAGGGGAACTCCCTGACCTAGGAATTGAACCGGGGTCTCCTGCATGGCAGGCAGATGCTTTACCAGCTGAGGCCCCAGGGAAGCCCAAGAATACTGGAGTGGGGCAGCCTGTCCCTTCTCCAGGGGAACTCCCTGACCTAGGAATTGAACCGGGGTCTCCTGCATTGCAGGCAGATTCTTTACCGGCTGAGCCCCCAGGGAAGTCCAGTATGTAGTTTGGACCTCCCTAAAGCCATGTTCTACTTGTGAGCAGTCGTCGGTGCCTTAGTTGCTCAGTTGTGTCTGAGTCTGTGATCTTGTGGACTGTAGCCTGCCAGGCTCCTCTGTCCACGGGATTCTCCAGGCAAGAATACTGGAGTGGGTTGCCGTTTCCTTCTCCAGAGGATCTTCCCCACTCAGGGACTGAACCTGCGTCTTCTGGATTGGAGGCAGATTCTTTACCACTGAATCAACCTTTGTTTTTTCATTATTTTTTTTTTAAACTTAGAATACATTTTATTATTAATTTCAATATTATGTTGCATTAAAATAAGTGAAAGTAATATTCTAAAAATCTTTTAGACTGACTACATCAAAAATCTTTGTTTTTCTATTTGATCATGGAAAATGTTGTGAGGCAGTTTTTTTTTTTAGTGCTGCGATTATTTCCAGATTAGTGTTTTTTGTTACAATAAACCACTGTGTTTCAACTGCTGGCATACTTTTATCCCAGAATCGGGAATTATGGATTTTAAAATAGTGTCCATGTATTTAGGGGTTCCCAGTTGGCTCAGTGGTAAAGAATCTGCCTGCCAATGCAGGAAGCATGGGTTCAATCCCTGCACTGGGAAGATCCTCTGGAGGAGGAAATGGTACCCTATTCCAGTATTCTTGCCTGGGACATCCCATGGACAGAAGAACCTGGTGGGCTACAGTCCATGGGGTCACAAAAGAGTCGGGCATGAGTGAGAGACTGAGCATGCATGTACTCATCCATGTGTTTATATACAAAAAAACTCCATAAAATTGTTTGCCAGAACTATAACTGTTTTTATGACCCAAATTTATAAATCTTGGAAGAACTAAATGCTTGAAATAAAATAAACACAAGTCAAATATTGGCCCATTAAAATATTTTTTAAATAAAATATTTATTCCTGCAAAGGATAAGTGCACCATAATTTACTATTGCTTATATACTGCTTTTATCCTTATAGCTGTCACAACAGATAGGTGGGATCATTGTATATTATATGCATAAAATATGTATACATGCAGCCACAATTCACAGAAGTGTATGTTCATACAGATTTTACAGATACTAAATTATACATTTATACACATAAAATCTAACTTGGAAACAGTACGTTCAGGCCAAGACAGCTTTGCTTACTTTAGTTTTCAATATTCCTGTCACTAGTATGGATTTTATTTAAAACCTACTGAAAGGACTGATGCTGAATCTCCAATACGTTGGCCACTTGATGTGAAGAACTGACTCATTTGAAAAGACCCTGATGCTGGAAAGGTTGAAGGCGGGAAGAGAAGGGAACAACAGAGGATGAGATGGCTGGATGGCATCACCGACTCGATGGACATGAGTTTGGGTAAATTTCGGGAGTTGGTGATGGACAGGGAGGCCTGGCGTGCTGCAGTCCGTGGGTCACAAAGAGTCAGACACGACTGAGGGACTGAACTGGGTTGACTGAAAGCATTTAATTTGCAGATGAATATTTATTTAACAGAGCCAAATTAATACTAATGCAAAATAGCCATCTTTCTTTTAGAACAGGCTCTAAACCTTTTGACTTCGGACTTAGAAGGAACAAACAAAAGAAAGGGCAGGAGGGGAGTGAAGAGAAAATCTTTTTTTTTTTTTTTTTAATTGGAGGCTAATACTGTACCTTTCAACTTCTAGATGTACAGAAAAGGATCATGAAAAACACTTCAGATGTGGCCTGTTTATTAACGTGAAAAACTTCTTTCTGCTTCTCTGGGAACAAAAACATCCACTTTGCAAAGATAACAGCTTCACAGTCTTGCGACCAGTGGGAGAAACACCCTTCCCTCCCTCTCCAGTTTTATGAAGTGTTTGTTAATAGCTGTTCTTAGGACCCTCACCCCATTCTCACGTTATTTTGGCCACCTCATGCGAAGAGTTAACTCATTGGAAAAGACTCTGATGCTGGGAGGGATTGAGGGCAGGAGGAGAAGGGGACGACAGAGGATGAGATGGCTGGATGGCATCACTGACTCGATGGACGCGAGTCTGAGTGAACTCCAGGAGTTGGTGATGGACAGGGAGGCCTGGCGTGCTGCGATTCATGGGGTCGCAAAGAGTCGGACACGACTGAGCAACTGAACTGAACTGAACTGAATTCAAAGATGATGGTAGTTTTTATTTTATTATTTATTTATTTCTAATTGGAGGATCTTTGCGTTAAGATATTATGTTCGCTTCTGCCATAGGTTGACATGAGTCAGCCACAGGTATATGTACGTCTGCTCTGTCTTGAAGCTCCTTTCCACCTGCCAGCCCACCTCCTGTAGATTGTCACAGACTTCCCTGTGTCATCCATCAAATTTCCACTGGCTATCTTACCCTGGTGGCTCAGATGATAAACAATGTGGGAGACCCGGATTCAGTTGCTGGGTCGGGAAGATCCTCTGGAGCAGGGAGCGGCTATCTAATCCAGTATTCTTGCCTGGAATATCCCATGGACAGAGGAGCCTGGTGGGCTACAGTCCATGGGGTCGCAAAGAGTTGGACATGAGTGAGCAGCTGAGCACACATCTATTTTACATATGGTAATGTGTGTTTCCGTGCTTCTCTCTCTCTTTGTTCCAACCTCTCCTTCCCCCTCTGTGTCCACAATGGCCTGTTCTGGAAGAAATCCTTCGCTTTCAGCGCACCCGTAGACCTCACTTTGATTGTTACCGTGGAGAAAAGGAGTCCTAGACTTGATCGTTCAGGCTGCGTGTCTCTCATACACACACCTTCTTAGTGTTTTTTCCGTGAAAAGGGAAAATGAAAGTGGCTCAGTCGTGTCCGACTCTTTGCGACCCCACGGACTGTCCAGGGAATTCTCTAGGCCAGAATGCTGGAGTGGGTAGCCTTTCCCTTCTCCAGGGGATCTCACCGATCCAGGAATCGATCCAGGGTCTCCTGCATTGCAGGCAGATTCTTTACCAACTGAGCTATCAGGGAAGGCGGAGATGCTCTGAAATCAACTTTTGAGCAAATGGAAAGGACAGCTAGTGAAAGCATCCTAGTCATTTCCAGAGCAGATAAAGCGCACGGACACGCGCGGCCAGCCTTGTAATCGGACGGTTCCGCTGGTTCCCGGGTCTTTAGGCCATGCAACCTTGTCAGCTGGATGCATGCTTCTTTCCTTTTTCCTTCAGGAGCGTCAGTTCCCTTCATGCACAGGGATTTCTTGCTGTCTGCCAGGGGGTGTGTCCCCACGGTATGGATCGTTGATGTGGAAAGTGTTGGAAAAGCAAAGCTCTACTGGGGTGACCACCTAGATTGGGAGTCCCCAGCCTCCAGGATCTAACGCCTGAGGGCTGAGGTGGACCTCATTTCATAATAAGAGAAATAAAGTGAAGTCGCTCAGTCGTGTCTGACTCTTTGCTACCCCGTGGACTGTGGCTTTCCAGGCTCCTCTGTTCATGGGATTTCCCAGATAAGAATACTGGCGTGGGTTGCCGTTTCCTCCTCCAGGGGATCTTCATGACCCAGGGATTGATAAATGTAACATGCTTGAATCATCTGAACCCATCTGCAGACCCTGGTCCGTGGAAGGACTGTCTTCCCTGAAACTGGTATCTGGTGCCCAAAACATTGCAAACCGCTGCCCTTGATGACATCCCGATGCCTTAGAACAGGAGCGACCGCCCTTGATTATGAGTGTGTCTCAGGATGAAAACTGTCCATCACTCCTAGTTCTCATGAATGAGGGAGTTGTGTGTGAGAAAGGATGTTCATTTTGGTCTGGTCCTGAGTGCAGCGATGAGCAGCTCTGAATATGTGCCTGATTCATTGGTCTTCCCTCCTCACACACGAGTGGCAATATTCTTCTTGTTATTCAGTTGATAAGTCGTGTTGGACTCTCTGTGACCCTTTGGACTGCAGCATGCCAGGCTCCTCTGTCCAGAACTATCTCCCAGAGTTTGCTCAAATTCAAGCCCACTGAGTCGGTGATGCCATCTAACCATCTCATCCTCTGTTGTCCCCTTCTCCCGCTCTCAATCTTTCCCAGCATCAGGGTCTTTCCAGTATGTCACCTCTTCGCATCAGGTGGCCAAAGGATTGGAGCTTCAGCTTCAGCATCAGTCCTTCCAATGAACAGTCAGGGTTGATTTCCTTTAGGATGGATTGGTTTGATGTCCTTGCTGTCTAAGGGACTCTAAAGTCTTCTCCAGCACCACAATTTGAATGCATCAATTGTTTGGCGGTCAGTTTTCTTTTTCTTTTATTTTTTTAACAGTATCAATGAAAAGGCAAAAAAATTTATCAATATAAGTAGTGTCTTTTTTCGTGTCTAGGCTGATTTGGGATTGAGTTTGCATGTCCTGCGAATCCCCTATATCACAAAGAACAATCCTTTGGTCCGAATATGCACCAAATCCTGGAAAGCTGAGATTTTCTTTTTGTGACTTTGCTGGTATGTCAAAGACACAAATTAATATAATTAGAAAGTGAAAGTGAAAGTTGCTCAGTTGTGTCTGACTCTCTGTGACCCCGTGGACTATACATTCCATGGAATTCTCCAGGCCAGAATACTGGAGTGGGTAGCCTTTCGTTTCTTCAGGGGATCTTCCCAACCCAGGGATTGAACCCAGGTCTCCCACATTACAGGCAGATTCTTTGCCAGCTGAGCCACAAGGGGAGCCCAAGACATCCTTATGTACCCAGGCCAGGTGGATTCATGTCTCAAGTCATTGGAAGTCAGATTAGACAAATCTCAAGTTTTATCATAGTCAGCAAACATTTAAAAATAAGTCTGCCCTTTCTGTGGCCTTGGTTTTCTTTGAGAACGTTATCATGGTTTAATTCAAGTATGAGTAACTGATGAGATAGAACCTGCAGGTTTTTTTTTTTTTCTTTCCCCTCTAAACTCCAGAAGATTTGCCAGAAGTTAATCTTCTCAAGAGGAAACCAAGAATGGCTCCCTGCAGGTAATTCAGTATGTGGAGCAGAAGTGAAAAGTTGAGTTGAAATGAAGCACAAAATAAGAAAGTGTGGATTCCTGAAAACCAAGCCTCAGGTGAGACCCTCAGGACACCCAGTGTCCCCAGGCTTGCTAGCGTTCTCTGCTTAATTTATTTCTGGGGTCTAGTTTTGTAGCAGCAACCCACCAGACTCCGCATGAATTCTGCCTCTGAAGTATGATTACCAAGATGTGAAAAATGATGGAATTCACTGAAATGATCAGATAGCATCTGTCAAGGTAACTTTTTGGCAAGCTTCCCAGCTTTTCATTACTTAAGAGAAGGAATGAAGAAAATCTCAGAAAACGTTAATCACGACTGAGGTGTAACGCCATCATGTACGTCTGAGAATATTCCATGATTAATTTTTTTTTTGGCCTTTACAGCTATTTCTCTTCCTTTGAGATACAACTTTACGATGGGGAAAAAAAATTTTTTTTTAACCTACCAAGGACTTATTAGCCACTAAGTTTCCTTTATGGTTGATTCTGTATCATGTAAGGATACAGTTCATTGAGGGAGTAAATAAAAAGAAAAAAAACTTGGCAAATGATGCAGTTTTTTTTTTTTAATGTGGACCAGTTTAAAGTCTTTATTGAGTTTGTTCCAATGTTGTTGCTGGCTCTGGTTTGCTTTTTGTTACAATGTTGTTTCTGTTTTCAAGTTTGGTTTTTGGCTAAGAGGCATCTGGGATCTTAACTCCCAGATCAGGGATTCAACACACACCTTCTCCATTGGAAGGGGAAGCCGTTACCCACTGGACAACCAGGGAAGTCCCTCAGAATAATGTGCAACGTATACCTGAGGGATGGCTTTCCAGGCAGTGCTAGTGGTGAAGAATTCACCTGCCAATGCAGGAGACTCAAGAGATGCAGGTTCAATCCCTGGAAGTTCCCTGGAGGAGGGCACGGCAACCCACTCCAGTACTCTTGCCTGGAGAATCCTGTGGACAGAGGAGCCTGGCGGGCTACAGTCCATGGGGTCTGAAAGAGTCGGACGTGACTAAAGCTACTGAGCCCATACCTGAGGGATAGGATGGAATGAAAGTTTGGGGCTGACAGTAGGTGGTTTCAGCTTTCACAATATCGTCAACATGTGGGAGTCTTCGGACACCAGCTCAGGTTACGCTGTTGGCAGAATCCTTACGAAATGCCAGAGCTCCATCATCCTTGTCTTCTGTCATATTTACCACTGCAGGATGAAAAACACGACAGCTGGTGAAATCTGAATTTCAGCGAAACAGCTTTTTATTTGAGCGTGAGGTGTACATATGCTAAACAATTACTGCTATTTATCTGAATCTTGAATTTAATGTGATTTCTTCTTCTTCTTCTTTTTTTTTTTTGGTAACTGACAAGCCCTGAAGCGCAGTGCCTGTTTTCATGTATGTAAAATTACTTGATCAATAAAAACAAAGTTATTAATGCCAGCCTAACATGGCGGCTGCTCCATATGAAGGAATGTACAGCACCCAGTCCTTTCTCTTGGAGAGGAGGCCAACTCACTGTGGGAAGTGGAGCATACTGTAATTCATCCTTTTTTTTTTAAATTTTTATTTTAATTCATTTCTGTGTGGCTGTGCTGAGTCTTCCTTGCTGCATGTGGCTGTGCTGAGTCTTCCTTGCTGCACGTGGGCTTTCCCTAGTTGCAGAGAGCGGGGGCTCCTCTCTACTTGAGATGCGCAGGCTTCACACTGCAGTGGTTTCCCTTCTCATGGAGCAGCAGCTCCAGGGTGCACGGGCTTCAGTGCTTGTGGCAGCATGTGCGACCTCAGTTCCCAGAGCTGGGACTGAACCCGTATCCCTGCATTGCAAGACGGAGTCCTAACCACTGGACCACCAGGGAAGTGCCCAGTTTCACTTTTTTTGACCTCAGTTCCGTCCAGTGGCTCAGTTGTGTCTGCCTCTCTGCGACCTCGTGAACTGCAGCACCCCAGGCCTCCCTGTCCATCACCAACTCCCGGAGTTTACTCAAACTCACGTCCATCGAGTCGGTGACGCCATCCAACCATCTCGTCCTCTGCCGTCCCCTTCTCCTCCCGCCTTCAATCTTTCCCAGCATCAGGTCTTTTCCAGTGAGTCAGTTCTTCGCATCAGGTGGCCAAAGGATTGGAGCTTCAGCTTCAGCATCAGTCCTTCGAATGAATATTCAGGACTGATTTCCTGTAGGATAGACTGGTTTGATCTTCTTGCAGTCCAAAGGGGCAGGGGGTAGTTAGGTAATTAAAACATAGCAAACATTTATATGTGAGGTATGTAAGTTAGTCATCAGAACACCAACACTTTTGAAAAAGCCCTTGACAAAGGACGGAAGCAATTTTACACCTGTAGCAGCTTTGAGAAGTAAAACTCAGCCAAACGTGTTAAGGATATTGAAGGGCATACACATTTGGGACACAGACAGGACGTGGTCGGTCCATTTCTGGGAAGAATGCCTTGTATTTTGGACATCTCCCTTGTTGCTGAACAGTTTCCTGGTCTCTAAGTCATTCTGTGCCCCTTGCGTGGGTGGGTCAGTTAATCCTCTGTGTTGAGTTCAGTCCCCTTCTAGCTGTAGGGCCATTGTGGTATGTAGCGTCAGGCCCCCATCTGCTAGTCTAACTCTGGTTTGGCACAAAGGAAGTAATAAGCAGAGTACATTTCGCCCCTCTCTTGTGACATGTCCCCTCTCCCGCCCTCTTCTGGTTCCGGTGGCCAGATGCATGCTCTGTGACCTCACTGTCCTTCCTGGAACCCTGGTGGCTAAGATGGTAAAGAGTTTGCCTGCAGTGCAGGAGACCCGGGTGGGGAAGATCCCCTGGAGAAAGGAATGGCAGGCCACTCCAGGATTCTTGCCTGCAGAATCCCATGGACAGAGGACCCTGGCGGGCTACAGTCCATGGGGTCGCAGACAGTCGGACACGACTGGGTGAGCATGGGACCTCACATGGGTGCAGTTGTACGCTCTGTCTCTCTGTTCGGCTTATCACACTTAGCCTAACTGTCCCTCTGGAGACTGTGCTGAGCGTGCGTGTGAGAAGGTCTGTAGCCTGTGAAACACGTTCACCTGGCCCCTCTCCCCGCTTTCTGTTAGACACTCACAGCCAGACGTGGTTGCCAGAGACAGAGGACCGCACTGCAGCACATGGAGATGCTTTTTTATACGCTGCCGTGATTTTGTGGGGAGACAGTGGGTGACCAGCATCGCTTGCCGTTTGATTAATTTAGCCCGAGAGACGTGGCTCCTGAGACCTGCCCGCCAGCCAGCCGGGCTGGGCTGTCAGACTGCACGCCCCGAGGTGCGTTGCTCAGCCACAGCCGGGGCTGGCACCTGACTGCTGCTTGCCGGCTGATTGTCTACGTCTGGTGCCAAGACTGGGCGGGCTCCCTTCTGCTGAGCCCAAGTGCGGGCTTGTTGGGAGAATCCTCCAGCAATGTTTTTGGAGAAGAAAATGGCAACCCACTCCAGTGTTCTTGCCTGGAGGTCCCAGAGACAGAGGAGCCTGGTGGGCTACAGTCCACAGGGTCACAAAGAGTCGGACACAAGTGAAGCGACTTAGCAGCAGCAGCAGCAGCCGCCAGCAGTGTATTATTAAAGGGATTGGAGAGCTAACTGAGGGCAGTGACTGCATCCAGAGGGCGTCCTTTCTGGCTGGCTCCAGACTCGCGTGTTTGCTGACCCTTGACCACAGACGATCGCAGAGATGGACATGCGGCAGTGATGGCTTCTGTTTCCTAGAAGCAGGGATCCCCCCGACCACAGACACACGCTTTCCTCCATGGACCCCCAGAAGGCTTATCTCAGTGGTACTTCTGAATTGATGGCAAGGATGACTGGAACCATCTGGGACCCTCTCAACTGATAATGACTGGAGCCAATAGAATCCAGGTAGAAATTAAGGTGTGAAAGGGAAGGTGTTAGTCGCTCTGTCAAGTCTGACTCTTCTCGACCCCATGGACAGCAGCCTGCCAGGCTCCTCCATCCATGGGATTCTCCAGGTGAGAATACTGGAGCGGGTTGCTATGTCCTCCTCCAGGGGATCTTCCTGCGGCTCCTGGATTAGCAGGTGGGTTCTTTACCGGTGAGCTACCTGGGAAGCCTAATTGAAACTAAATCATTGGAATGAGAAAGAATTAGTTTCGCAGTCTTGTCTGACTGTGCAACTCCATGGACTATAGCCCACCAGGCTCCTCTCCAGGCAAGAATACTGGGGTGGGTTGCCATTTCCTTCTCCAGCGGATCTTCCCGCATCTCCTAAATTAGCAGGTGGGTTCTTGACTGGTAAGCTACCTGGGAAGCCTAATTGAAACCAAATCCTTGGAATGGCAAACAATTGGTTTCGCAACTTTGCCTGACCCTGTGACTTCATGGACTGTAGCCCCCCAGGCTCCTCTGTCCATGGATTTCTCCAGGCAAGGATACTGGACTGGGTTGCTATTCCTCTCTCCAGGAGATCTTCCCAACGCAGGGATTAATTTCAGGTCTCCTGCGTTGTAGGCAGAATCTTACCATCTGAGCCACTAGGAAGGCTCATAGAAGTTAAGATGCCCCTGTATGAATGTTTCCAGCTTATGGACTGTTTAGCATCCTTCCTGACTATTGCTGTGAGGGTAAAAGCTAAGTAGCTGTAACAAAGAGACAGGATATGTCAGTGGATCGAAAGGGACAGATGTGCGTTTCTCTCCCACCCGGAGCATGCAGGCAGATCCGCTCCCACCAGGCATTCGAGGTCCCAGGAGAGCAGGAGCCCCTTCCCATCGTCACATGGCTCCCAGTGCCAACTCTAGGTGCTATACATTTTAGCCAGCCACAAGCTAAAGGGAGAGAGGCCCACTGAAGCACTCACGAGGACCCATGAGTTAGGTTTTCTGTAACAGTTCTGTTCACATGCCACTTCAGTGGACCAGCTACAGACCGCATCTGTGCTTGGAGAGCAGGAAGAAAGTATGCTGTGCCCATTAGCACAGAACAACACCAGATCACAGGGGGAGGGTTAGGGACACATCCAGAAATCAGCCAAAGTCCAGTCTAAAATACGTGGGTAGATACTCCCCCGTTGGTGTAAGCAGCAACGAATCCACCTGCAATGGAAGAGACGCAGGAGACCCGGGTTCCATCCCTGGGTGGTAAAGACCCCCTGGAGGAGGAGATGGCACCCCACTCCAGTCTTCTTGTCTGGGAAATCCCACGGACAGTGGAGCCTGGCAGGCTACAGTCCATGGGGGTCACAAAGAGTCTGACACGACTGAGCATGCGGGCACACAGATACACACTGCTTGCTCTGAATCTACAGAAAGCAGCTTCCTGGACTCCATTCTCAGGGGAGTCCCAAGAAAAGAACCCCCACATCCAATGCAGTGAGAGAGCATCCAGCTCAAAGTGTGGTCTAGAGAGAGGTGTAGTTTTCTTCTTCTTCTTCAGGTGACTCCCCATCACCCTTTTTTTGATTTAGAGAGAGTAAAACTCAGGACTTCCCTGGTTGGCCCAGTGGCTAAAACTCTTGAGCTCCCAGAGCCGGAGACCCCGGTCCATCCCTAGTTGGGAAACCGGATCCCACATGCTATATATAAGCAAGACTTCACCTGCTGCAGAGGTGGAATATCCTGTGTGCCACAGCTAAGACCTAGCATAGGCAAATAAAAATAAATATAAAAAAAAAGTTGCCTGCCCTCTTGCATATAAAATGTCAACGCAGTAACAGTGTGCGTGTGAATATCTTTGATCAGAACATGAGAGAATGAGGAGCAAGTATAACGAACAGATGACAACTGTGAAATCTTAGCGGACAGCAGTCTTTCTGGTTCTGGCTTTGTTGCTTGGGTCTCCAGGGCACGTATCCTTGCTCCTTAACTCTTTGGGCCGTGTGTTAAGTTGAACATTGGGCAGCACACCCTGCCTGGCTTATCCTGGAGACCTTTAGAAACTTCATCTTTTTTTTCATATCTGTACGGGAGCTTCTGACCGGTATTCCTTTCCAGGCCAGGCTTGTCGTTTCCCTGAGAATATAAATTCCCGAGATACGTTGTAGGTTTCCATTTTAGTTGCTGCCCAGGAGGTTCCTGTATCTGTTCCCTTTTTCCCAGAGTTCTTTTCTGGAAAATGGTCTCCACAGGAAACGGACCTGTGCACACAGGGCAGGTAAGGGGAGGGGAAGGAGAATCGAAACAATAGCATTGACATGTGTAGGCGACAATGTATAAAATAGACAGCCAGTGGGGAGCTGCTGTAGAAGACAGGGAGCTCAGCTTGGTGCCCAGTGATGGCCTCGAGGGCTGGGGTGGAATGGGGAGGCAAGCTCCAGACGGAGCAGGTCCGTGTTTACGTATGGCTGATTCAGGCTGTGTATAGCAGAGACCAGCATTATGATGCAATTATATTCCAGCTTAAAATAAATTTTAAAAAGCTTTATTTTATATATAAAAAAAAGGTCTCGAATCTGCCTTACATATTTGACTTCTTAGTTGAACCCCAAGTCTTTCTCTCTTGTCTTAACTCTTTCTACCATGAGGTCATCTGATATATTAGATGACACTGTGAATCACATCATCGTTTAGAGCTTGATTTTTTTTTTTTTGCCTGAAATGACTAAATATGGCATTTGAGAAAGCTTTTGCTCAACATTTGAGACTTCTGTGATGGACAGAAACAGTTTTCTTTTTCTTAATGTTCTGAATTGCTGACCTCCCCGTTTTCCTTACATCTCTGCTTATACTGCAAATTAGCCAATTATTGCCTCAGTTAATTTCCTTTTTTTTGTAATGCCTTAGTAAAAGCAATAAGGGATAGCAAACAAAAGAACTTTCTGGCTTTTTCCATTCATGCCATGCAAAAATCACATACTGTACCTTTTAAATTTATCATCTGTTACACATTTACCAAATATTTTAAAGGTTTGTTCAAGGTCATCAGCTTTTTCTTCTAAAACATGAGTTTCCTTGCTACCGAAACAATAACCCAATGCCATTTTGTGGGAATAATTTTTGTCCTTCGGTGCTGTACTTGATGTACCAGTTTCCATGTGGGATAGTTTTATCAACTTAGCATCACACGCTCAGTAGACACCGTGGAATCTAAGCATTTTAAAGAAAGTTCCCAGGTGCTTCAGTTGGTGAAGAATCTGCCTTCCAGTGCAGGAGACGTTGGAGACTTGGGTTCAATCCCTGGGTGGGGAAAATCCCCTGGAATAGTAGGCAATGGTAATCCGCTCCAGAATTCTTGCCTGGAGAATCCCACAGACAAAGGAGCCTGGTGGGCTGCCATCCAGGGGGTTGCAAAGAGTCAGGCGCAACTGAGCTTACAAAAATGATGCTGCTGGAATAGTTGCGGAGGATAGTTAGGAAACTCTTGGCCAGTCCCATCAAATGCAATTGACCTTTAGCAAGTAACTGAATCCATTTATATTTGAACCATCCTGTCGAGGCTGCTTTCCTTTGAAACAAGCCAGTACTTCTGGCCAAAGAATCAGAGGCCACTAGTAAATCAGAAATGAAATGCAGAGTCTAAGAGGTAGTTCCAAATGGTCAGCATCAGTGCTACCCAAATTGTAGAAGTCATGCAGAGTTGGCCAGACAGCACCATCTTGATCTGGCCAGACAGTCACCATCTTGATCTGATGAGTGTTTTAGTTGGTGTGTCAAGGCATGGGGACCACTTTTTTTTGGTGTCAGGGAACATATCTATACAGTGTCTTTTTACAAATTCCCTGTTCCCATGTACTGAGATTCTGGGATTGGGGAAAAGTGGATAATTCCTCTATACATGACTGTGGGAAGACCCACCCTTTGTGAATGTCACTTCTGCGAAATCTTTCCTGTTGAGATTCCAAGGAAGATATTTCCCTTCTGGCTGTTGACGGAGAAAGTAATAGCGGGCAAATGGTTTGCAATGTGAATTTAAACTAATTCTCAAGATGACTCACAAAAGGAATTTATCATCATTATATTACTTTGCGGTAACTGGCATTATCCAAAAAACAGGCAAATATTTTCTAAATGAAAAATGCTTCTCTTTACAGTTTTTCCAAAGGCAGTAATTTATTTATACTTTAAGAAAGGGTACTGCTTTCCTTCTTTTTTACTTGTAATATTGAGCTCATATTTTTTTCTTTTTCATGATGAAAGTTCTTAAGAATTGACCATAATATCTTTTTTAAAATTTTATTTATTTATTATAGTTGGAGGTTAATTATAATATTATGATGGCTTTTTGCCATGCATTGACATGAATCAGCCATGGTTATACCCATGTCCCCCTGTCCCAAACCCCCCTCTCACCTCTCTCCCGATCCCATCCCTCTGGGTTGTCCCAGAGCACTGGCTTTGAGTGCTCTGTTTCACACATCGAACTTGCCCTGGTCATCTATTTCACATATGGTAATATACATGTTGCCATGCTGTTCTCTCAAATCATCCCACTCTCGCCTTCTCCCACAGTCCAAAAGTCTGTTCTTTACATCTGTGTCACTTTTGCTGTCTCTCATGTAGGGTCATCATTACCATCTTTCTAAATTCCATATATATGTGTTAATATACTGTATTGGTGTTTTTCTTTCTGACTTACTTAACTCTGTATAATAGGCTCCAGTTTCATCCACCCATTAGAACTGATTCAAATGCATTCTTTTTAATGGCTGGGTAATATTCCATTATGTATACGTACCTCTGCTTTCTTATCCATTCGTCTGCTGATGGACATCCGGGTTGCTTCCATGTCCTGGCTATTGTAAACAGTGCTGTGATGAACATTGGGGTACACGTGTCTCTTTCAATTCTGGTTTCCTCAGTGCATATGCCTAGGAGTGGGATTGCTGAGTCATAAGGCAGTTCTATTTCCAGTTTTTATTTTTTAAGGAATCTCCAACCTATTCTCCATAGTGGCTGCACTAGTTTGCATTCCCAGCAACAGTGTAGGAGGGTTCCCTTTTCTCCACACCCTCTCCAGCATTTACTGTTTGTAGATTTTCTGATAGCAACCATTCTGACCAGCCTCATCGTGGTTTTGATTTGCGTTTCTCTGATAATGAGTGATAGTTGAGCATCTATTCATGTGTTTGTTAACCATCTGTTTGTTAGCCATCTGGAGAAATGTTTGTTTAGTTCTTTGGCCCATTTTTTCATGAGGTCGTTTATTTTTCTGGAATTGAGCTGCATGAGCTGCTTGTATATTTTTGAGATTAATTCTTTGCCAGTTGCTTCATTTGCTATTATTTTCTCCCATTCTGAAGGCTGTCTTTTTCACCTTGCTTATAGTTTCCTTCTTTGTGCAAAAGCTTTTAAGTTTAATTAAGTCCCATTTGTTTATTTTTGCTTTTATTTCCATTACTCCGTGAGGTGGGAAGAATTAACCATAATATTTATTTCAAAGGTCGCTGTGGCAGCTGTCCAGGCTGTCTCCTTGGTCTTCTTTCTTGGATGTTCCCAGTTGACTCTATGACGCGAATTTATGGGTTAGTTTGTTTTGGACACAGTTTTACAACAACAGGAACACAAGCTTATTTTTAAGTATGATTTTTGATTTGGGGATTTTCCATTCTCTCTTGACATTTAGAGATGGATGTTAATAACTTACATGTGTGAACAGTAAATATATATATATACCATACATATACATATATATAATATACATATATATATATAGAGACCCAGGTCTCCTGCATTGCAGGCTGTTTCTTTACCAGCTGAGCCACCAGGGAAGCCATATATATATATACATATACACACATATATATACGTATACATATATACACAAACACAAACACAAACACATATATATATATATGGCTTCCCTGGTGGCTCAGCTGGTAAAGAAACAGCCTGCAATGCAAGAGACCTGGGTTCGATTCCTGGGTCTGGAAGATCCCCTCGAGAAGGAAATGGCAACCCACTCCAGTGTTCTTGCCTGGAGAATTTCAGAGGAGTCTGGTGGGCTACAGTCCACGGCGTTGCAAAGAGTTGGACATGACTGAGCAATTAACATGCTATATATGTATAACATATGAATATATATTCATCAATCCTAAAGGAAATCAACCCTGAGTATTCACTGGAAGGACTGGTACTGAAGCGCTGGAGCTCCAATACTTTGGCCAGTGGACACTAAGAGTCGACTTATTGGAAAAGACCCTGATGCTGGGAAAGACTGAAGGAAGGAGCAGAAGGGGGCGACAGAGGATGAGACGGCTGGCTGGCATCGCCGACTCGAGGGACATGAGTTTGGGCAAACTGTGGGAGATGGTGGAGGACAGGGAAGCCTGGCGTGCTGCAGTCCACGGGGTGGCAAAGAGGCGGACAGGACTTGGCGACTGAAGAGCAAGGGCACTGTAGAATAACTGCAGGCACAAAGGAGTTGTGGAAGGGAGCACGCACCTCCTTTCTACCATCTCTCTCTCTCTGCACTTCCCCCAGGTGAGCGCAAGATTCACGGTCTCTCTGCGCCCCACTGCCTTTTCCCGTGGGGGAACGGGACCACGTGCCCGTTGTGACTTTGGGACGAGGATCGGCGTAAATATCTCCGCTTCTTCTCTGTCTGTGCTTCTCTTCTGAGAGGCAGCCTGCCCGGTGGGTGAGATCGCGTGTTCCGGTCTCAGCCTCTGTGGTCTCAGTCCCTATATACTCGTACCTGGCTGGGGTGTGGCTGCGATGTAACCGTCCTTCCTTAAGTGAGAAAATGGAATCTTCTTCTGGGATTCGATTTTATTTTATTTATTTATTTTAAAAAATTAATTTGTTAATTTTAACTGGAGGCTAATGACTTTACAATACGTAGTGGTTTTTGCCCGGAGAAGGCAATGGCAGCCCACTCCACTACTCTTACCTGGAAAATCCCATGGATGGAGGAAACTGGTGGGCTGCAGTCCATGGGATCGCTACAAGTCGGACACGACTGAGTGACTCCACTGTCACTTTTCACTTGCATGCATTGGAGAAGGAAATGGCAACCCACTCCAGTGTTCTTGCCTGGAGAATCCCAGGGACGGGTGAGTCTGGTGGGCTGCCATCTATGGGGTCGCACAGAGTCGGACACAACTGAAGCGACTTAGTAGCAGCAGCAGCAGCAGTGGTTTTTGCCATATATTGACATGAATCAGCCGTGGGTGTACATGTGTCCCCTATCCTGACCCTCCTTCCCACCTCCCTCTCCAAGGGATTTGATTTTAGCCCATTGTTGATAAACATAAGATACTTATCTTTTAATCTAGCTCTTCTCAGTAATAAAGGTGCAAGTTAGCTACCTACGCTTGCTTCCCTGGTGGCTCAGATAGTAGAGAATCTACTTGCAGTGCAAGAGAGCTGGGTTTGATCTTTGAGTTGGGAAGATCCCCTGGAGAAGGGAATGGCAGCCCTCTCCAGTATTCTTGCCAGGAGAATTCCACGGACCAGAGGAGGCTGGTAGGCTCTAGTCCATGGGGTCAGAGATCGGACACAACCGAGCGACTAACACTTTTCACTTTTCAGCCATCTACCCGGCAGACGACTTTGCAGAAGAAAAGGTGAAACGATCTGAGAATACCGAAGTACTAAGCCCAGGGCCTTGGTTGGGAACCTTGAGAACTAGACATAGATTTAGAATTCGGGAACCACTGCAGTAGAGAGTTGACGGAAACTTCAGATAGGGCTTGGGCTCAAAGCTTCTGGCCTTGGCCTAACCAGCTGGCTCTGCTCGGTTGGAATTTTCCCTTCAGTGCGTCATTCCAGCTTGGACCGTATTGACAACAGTCCCAAAAATGTTTTCAGGGTAATAGGTTATCTTAGGTCAAAAGCAGCCCCAGGAAGCATGCTGGCTGAGCATGCCCGTGTGGGACTGAACAAAATGTGGGCCTGAAGGTACAGGGTGACGTGACTTGACCTTGAATCACAGAGGGCCTGGACGTATGAAGATCCTCACGGCTGCTGCACAGCTTACAGATTGTAAGGCATCGCGAGAGAAGAAGGGACTTGTCTGAAGGAAAATGTGTTATTTTCATTGTCATATTTATGGTTTGTAGACATTATGGAGAAGGAAATGGCAACCCACTCCAGTATTCTTGCCTGGAGAATCCCAAGGACGGCAGAGCCTGGTGGGCTGCTGTCCATGGGGTCGCATAGAGTCGGACACGACTGAAGTGACTTAGCAGCAGTAGCAGACATTATGGAGGCAGGAATTAGCAATCATCTGCTTTTGGTTTTTTTTATAGTCTATGACAATGTATTAACAAGTATTATTTTTATTTTTTTAATATAAATGCAAGTATTCTTTTTAAATGTACTCACATGAACCTTGAAATTCACAAGCCTGAAAAATACCAAAACAGTTGGAAGAAAAGTAGAAGCGTGTAAGGTAATTTCATAACCAGAATCTCATGAATTCATGTCAGGATTTTATTTCTTTATTAATATTTTTTGGCGAAGAGGCATGTGGGATCTTAGTTGCCCAACCAGGGATTGAACTGGTACCCCCTGCATTTGAAGCATAGAGTCTTAACCACTGGAGCACCAGTGAAGTCCTCAGTTCAGTTCAGTCACTCAGTCGTGTCCAGCTCTTTGCAACCCCATGGACTGTAGCATGTCAGGCTTAGCTGTCCATCACCAATTCCTGGAGCTTGCTCAGTGAGGTCCTGAGTGCCACAATTTTAAGTTGTTCCTAAGCTCCCTGCTTGTAGGGCAGCATTAAAATCTGAAGTTGGAGATTTTAAAAAGCCATTGATCCATGTTGACCCCCCAACCCTGCCATCTCCACCCCCACTGGCTTAGACAGTAAAGAATATGCCTGCAGTGCAGGGGGGTTTGATCCCTGGATTGGGAAGATCACCTGGAGAAGGCAATGGCACCCCACTCCAGTACTCTTGCCTGGAGAATCCCATGGACGGAGGGGCCTGGTGGGCTGCAGTCCATGGGGTCGCTAAGAGTCGGACACGACTGAGTGACTTCACTTTCACTTTTCACTTTCATGCTTTGGAGAAGGAAGTGGCAACGCACTCCAGTGTTCTTGCCTGGAGAATCCCAGGGACGGGGAGCCTGGCGGGACATGCCTGAGCCACTGACACTTCATACCACGCGGGTATTGGCACAGGGAGAAAATTGCCTGCAGCCGTTTCTGTTGCATTTAAAGTTGTTCTTCAGCTCAGTCACCTGAGTAAAGTGTGGAAGCAGGTCTCTTGGATCTTAGATGCTAAGAATCAAGATGCTTAGATGCTAATCTCTTAGCATTGAGTGGACTGGGTTGGCTTTGAATTGGAACGTTGTTTAATGTCATCAAATGGCCCCAGGTGTCAGAACTCAGTGGGACTGGATTTAAATTCCTGAAGTGTGGAAGTGTTAGTCACTTACTTGTGTTTGACTCTTTGTTACTCCACGGACTGTAGCCCACCAGGTTCCTCTGACATGGGATTCTCCAGGCAGGAATATTGGAATGGGTTGCTATTTCCTACTCCAGGGGGTTTTCCCCACCCAAGAATTGAACTCATGTCTCTCTCTCGAGTCTCCTGCATTGGCAGGCAGAGTCTTTACAGAGCACTAATATCACCAGGAAACCCATAGAAACCATAACGGAGGGCAGAAAAGTGTGTGCCTTCTGCACACCTCACAGTTACAAACTGTGTCCTTGAACTGTATTTGTTATCAGGGCCAGGATCCCTGTGAGCCACTCAAGTCCAAGGTCCAATCCATCCTCACTGAATATCTCAACATTTGTTCCTTGTGGATTTTTTTCCCCCCTTTAGATTAAAAAATACTTTTAAATTTTATTGATTTTAATTGGCGGATGAAGAATTGATGCTTTTGAACTGTGGTGTTGGAGAAGACTCTTGAGTCCCTTGGACTGCAAGGAAATCCAAGCAGTCCATTCTAGAGGAGATCAGTCCTGGGTATTCTTTGGAAGGAATGATGCTAAAGTGGAAACTCCAGTACTTTGGCCACCTCATGCGAAGAGCTGACTCATTGGAAAAAACTCTGATGCTGGGAGGGATTGGGGGCAGGAGGAGAAGGGGACGACAGAGGATGAGATGGCTGGATGGTCTCACTGACTCGATGGACGCGAGTCTGAGTGAACTCTGGGAAATCGTGATGGACAGGGAGGCCTGGCGTGCTGCAATTCATGGGGTCGCAAAGAGTCAGACATGACTGAGCAACTGAACTGAACTGAACTGAATTACAATCTTGTGATTTTTTTTTTTTTTTTTGCCGTACATCAATTTGATTTAGATTTTTAAAAATAATGTATTAAAATATCATTTAAGCTGATTAGTTTTATTTAGCTGTCCCTTTGATTGTGGGCCCAGAGGGCCTGTTGCCCTTGTTTTAGGCACGAAGGTAGAGTTCCAGACTCACCTCGCAGAAGGCCGCACCGACAGTACAGGAAGGCCTCCGGGACTGAGTGGTTTGCAGACCCCAGCGGTTCCGCTTTCAGAGGCCATGACCACAGCCACTGGAACCAAAGGCTGCACGGGGTGGACTCTGCTGAAGGCAGCCTTGGCTCCAGAAACACAGGGCTCTGACGAGTCAGAGTTGGGGAGGCTTTGGCTGGGAAGGGTTAGCGTCTTGCTTGGCACTTCCATTTCTTTTACAAGATTTTACAAGAGGCAGCTAGAGAAAAGACAAGGCCACTCTCCCAAGGTTTGGCACATGATGAGAAGATTTGTGGGGGCATCGGGCAGTCTAGACCAGGAGTAGTGCTGTTTCATGCTCCTCCCGTGTGTGTGGGTGCCTCAGTCTCACACACCATCAGCCCTGGCTCTGAACTGCATGCGGGGGGTG
>SJXQ01008580.1:396123-423230 GCA_006408695.1 Aepyceros melampus | reverse complement strand
GATGATCCCTCCTACCCAGGGTACCGCTGAGTGCGTGTCGCTCCCACGTGAGCTGATGGGTCCTGTGCGATCTGGCGAGGCAGGCCCCAGACCCACTGGCTCCATCGCCAACCTCAGTCTGGTGCCTGGTGGTCTCTGCTCAGATAGTAGCACGGTCTCTGGCCCGATGAGCAGCCTGGCCCCGTCTCCCCAGCACAGAGGAGAGGGTGGCTGTGCCCTTGGTGGGCCTGGAATGAAGTGGGTACGCCCGGCCTTCGCTCTATAACCCACTTGCCTCCTGGTTGGAGCAGCCTCCCCGGGAGAGCAGGTGGGCATCTGGTCTACCCACCCCGGCCACCGGGACACAGAGTCACACCTGCCCAGGCAGGTGGGGATGGAAGGCTACCTGTGGAGGCTGACTCAGACCCAGAGGGTCTCTCGTGGTTCCAACCTACACCTTGCTTGTCAGCTTTCATCAAGCACAGATGCTGCTTTTATTGATTGATTGATGTTTGACTGCACTGTGTCTTACTTCTGGCCCGTGGGCTCAGAATTTTCTTGAGGCAGCTTAAGGGCTTTGTTGCCCTGAGGTGTGTGCATCTTATATTCCCTGACGAGGGATGAAACCCACGTCCCCTGTGTTGGAAGGTGGCATCTTACTGGACCTCCAGAGAAGCCCCACAAATGATACTTCTTAATTCCAGTGGTCTTGATTTCTCTTAGCTCACTTGTTTCCAAATTCAGCTTAAGAAAAAGCTGTTGTTAATTTAGCAGGTCCTCTTAATCCCCATGTAGTAGATAATTGGTAAATCTTTGCTTAATGAGTAAGCATCCTCAGTTTTATGACTGGTCTCAAGTTTATGTGTTTGCAGAATTTCAGGAAAATATGAATCACTTAGCCAAGATTACCACAGGGGAGAAAAGATAGTCTCTGTGTATATTGCTAGTCTCAACTATATTTTGCATCCAAATTTGATTAACTTTATTTTTGGTGAATACAATGAAGTGACTTATACACGCTATCCCTTTTCTTAAGAAATATAGTGGCTTTTTCATGCATCCTATGGGGCTTTTTGAGAGTGTGTACATGTGTATGTGTCTGTTGGTGGAGGCAGAAGCTGAATTGTGTATATGAATATATAATTAAGGCTTTTAGCATGCTCTTTATTTGGTTGGATTTGATCTGTTTTAAGTTCAGGGTGAAAAGTAAAATCCAACTTTGACAAAACGAAAAACATCATGAAGATGATATAGTTTCAAACACATCAGTCACTTGGACACAGACTCAACACCCAACAGTGATTCAAGCAGCCAGGTTTCCGTTCGTTGGTCTGGTTTTAGATTCCACCAGATCTTCCAGACTTGGAGTCCTGTGTTTATCAGGTGGCCTGTATGCTAGTTGGTCAGGATACCAGGATATCAGATATCCAAAACCAGAGATCTTTTCACACTGCCTGGTTCCATCAGTGTAACAAACCTCTCTTCCACACATCCAGGTCAATAGTTTTAACCTATCTCTGTGGCTAAAATTGGAGCCCAAGACCCAAGTGTTTCTCAGGAGTGCATTTCTACTTTGTATCCTTTTTTGAGCTAGTCCACTGCAGTGCCTCCATCCACTCAGAGCCCTTTCCTAAACCATAGGTAAAGATCGTATATGGCATCCGTTTGTCACTCTCAGTTCAGAGTCCTAAAGAAGCAGTCTCCCCTTCAGAACATTCAGAAACTTGAAATGGGTTGTGCACCATCTAGGAGAAAGACAACACATTAAAAAGCAGAGACATCACTTTACCAACAAAGGTGCATATAGTCAAAGCTGTGGTTTTTCCAACAGTCATGTGTGGATGTGACAGTTTGATCATAAAGAAGGCTGAGTGCCAAAGAATTGATGCTTTTGAACTGTGGTGCTGGAGACGACTCTTGAGAGTCCCTTGGACTGCAAGGAAATCAAACCAGTTCAATCCGAAAGGAAATCAACCCTGAAGATTCATCAGAAGGACTGATGCTGAAGCTGAAGCTGAAGCTCCAGCACTTTGGGCACCTGATGCGAAGACCTGCCTCACTGGAAAAGACCCTGGGAAAGGTTGAGGGCAGGAGGAAAAGGGGTGACAGAGGGTTAGATGGTTGGATGCCATCATCGACTCTCAACGGGCATGAATTTGAGCAAACTCTGGGAGATTCTGGTGGACAGGGAAGCCTGGTGTCCACAGGGTTGCAAAGAGTTGGACTTGACTTAGCAACTGAACAACAAGAATAAAACCATCTAAATAACATCATCATTCCTTTGAAAAGGTACAGTTAGACGATATTGAACACCAGTGTAAAATTTGTGTGTGTTGTTGCTGCTACTGCTAAGTCGCTTTAGTCATGTCTGTGCAACCCCATAGATGGCAGCCCACCAGGCTCCCCCGTCTCTGGGATTCTTCAGACAAGAACACTGGAGTGGGGTGCCATTTCCTTCTCTAATGCATGAAAGTGAAGTTGCTCAGTCGTGTCCGAATTTTGCAACCCAATTGACTGCAGCCTTCCAAGCTCCTCCTCCATGGGATTTTCCAGGCCAGAGTACTAGAGTGGGTAGCCCTTCCCTTCTCCAGGGGATCATCCTGATCCAGGGATTGAACCCTGGTCTCCTGGAGTTGCGGGCAGATTTCCTAGCATCTGAGTCACCAGGGAAACTCAAAAGTGGTACTCTTTTCATTTTTGTGTAGGACCTCTTTCGACCCCACTGCCTTGGGAGATGTGCAGACGTTTTTAGCAAGGAGAGGATACAGGTTTGCAGTGTGTATCCCACTGTGTGCAAGGGGAAGTCAGACTTCGGACCAGCCTGGATTCACACCACACTCCAGCTCCAGGCTCCTCCAGAGTCCCAGTGCCAGTCTCTTTTGGTCGATACCAAAGCTTCCAGAGAACAGGTAAGACTAGAATGTCCACACCCACACGCCGAAAACGTCAGGGACACCAGATAAAAGCCAGTGGAGAGGGCTGCTGGGTGGTGTTAGAGATGGTTTGCCTCTGATGAGTTAATACCTGATGCCAGGTGAGTGTCACAGTCCTCACTGGTGCGTGTGTGGCTTCTTGTCCTCAGTTCGTGCTCTGCCCTCAGGAGCAGGACGACTCTTGAGTTGCTACAGCTGCCTTCCAGGTCTTCCCGTACCAGGTCTTTAACATTTTTTTTAATTAAGTTTTATTGGAGTACAGTTGTTTTACAATGTTGTGTTACTTTCTGCTGTACAGCAAAGTGAGTCAGTTATGCACATTAATTTATCCTCTCCTTTTTGATATTGAGGTTAACACAGAGCCTCGCATTCCCTGGGCTGTCCAGGAGGTCGTCGTTGCTTGTCTATTTTGTGCATAGTATCAGTAGTGCATGTGAATCCATCTCCCATTTCTTCCCACCTCCTCACTCACCCCTTAGCATCCACTCATTTGTTCTCTATACCCAGAAAAAACCCGTAATTCAGAGATACGTGCATCCCAGTGTTCACTGCAGCAGTGTTTAGAATAGCCAGGACAGGTAAACAACCTTAATGTCCACCAGCAAAAGAATGAATCAAGAAGTTGGGGAAGAGCTGACTCATTTGAAAAGACCCTGATGCTGGGAAAGATTGAGGGCGGGAGCAGAAGGGGATGACAGAGGATGAGATGGCTGGATGGCATCATCGACTCAACGGACATGAGTTTGAGCAGGCTTCGGAAGTTGGTGATGGACAGGGAGGCCTGGCGTGCTGCAGTCCATGGGGTCGCAAAGAGTCAGACATGACTGAGCAACTGAGCTGAACTGAACTGGTACATATATAAATGGAATATGACTCAGCCATGAAAAGGAACCCACTTGGGTCCTTTGCAGAGACGTGGATGGATCTAGAGATGATCCTACGGAGTGAATTAAGGCAGAAAGAGAAAAGCAAATGTGAGATCCTAAGAGCAGTCTTGCATAACGTCTTCCTCTTTCTCTGTGCTGTATGAGTCGTGTGCCTTATCTCATAGGGTCAGGCACATGGCCTCCAGAGAACTTGAGAACGGTCCAGAGAATGTGACAACCGTAACCGTCTTCAGACGGAAGGAGGACGTGTGGCCTGCTGCCGTATTTTCACTCTTGTCCTCTTGTCAGGGACACTGGCAGTTCATATCACGTCCCGGCATGTTCTTGATGCCCCCTTGGGTCACCTTTCCCTGTGTTGATTAATAAAATGCACAGCATGAGAGGTGCGAGTTCAGTTTTATTTGGGGCAGACTGAGTACTCTAGCCTGGGAGACAGCACCTCAGTGAGCTCCAAGAGACTGCTCCAAAGAAGCAGTGGGGGAAGATGGATATATATGATTTTGATGGGGATCATGCCAAGAAGCGCTTACTTTGCAAAAGGTTTTCTGCCAGTCACGAGGAGCTGACGTCACCACGAAGGGATTTAGCGCTTTGCTAGATATGAGGAGATGCCAAGGCCTGGGCGGGAAGAGAAGGGGATGACAGAGGATGAGATGGTTGGATGGCATCACTGACTCGATGGACTTGAGTTTGAGCGAGAAGGGGAGGACACAGGATGTATGCACAGCATGAGAGGTGCGAGTTCAGTTTTATTTGGGGCAGACTGAGTACTCTAGCCTGGGAGACAGCACCTCAGTGAGCTCCAAGAGACTGCTCCAAAGAAGCAGTGGGGGAAGATGGATATATATGATTTTGATGGGGATCATGCCAAGAAGCGCTTACTTTGCAAAAGGTTTTCTGCCAGTCACGAGGAGCTGACATCACCACGAAGGGATTTAGTGCTTTGCTAGATATGAGGAGATGCCAAGGCCTGGGCGGGAAGAGAAGGGGATGACAGAGGATGAGATGGTTGGATGGCATCACTGACTCGATGGACTTGAGTTTGAGCGAGAAGGGGAGGACACAGGATGAGATGGTTGGATGGCATAACCAACTCCATGGACATGAGTTTCAGTAAACTCTGGGAGTTGGTGATGGACAGGGAAGCCTGGTGTGCTGCAGTCCATGGGGTCGCAAAGAGTCGGACACGACTGAGCGACTGAACGGAACCCCACCGAAGGACTGGGATCATGAAGTCAATTCCTGAGATAAGTGTCTAAAAGATCGCTTCCATCAATTTCCCTGGAGCACAGAGTGCCTCAGTCTCCACCCTGACCTTCTTCACTGGGTGTCGAAGGTCAGCAGCTGCAGCAGCACAGGGTTCAGTCTCTGCAGAGGCGGATGGCAAACGGCCTTGTCGCTGTTGTTGAAAGAAAGAAAGTGAAATCGCTCAGTCATGTCCGACTCTCGACGCCACAGGCCCGCCAGGATCCTTCATCCATAGAATGTTCCAGGCAAGAGCGCTGGAGTGGGTTGCCATTTCCTTCTCCAGGGGATCTTCCCGACCCAGGGATCGAAGCTGGGTCTCCTGCGCTGCAGGCAGACTCTTTACCATCTGAGCCACCAGGAAGGCCCTCATGCTGTGGTTCAGTCGCCGGCAAATGCTCTTGGCCAGCGCCTGTTTGCAGTTGACAGGCAAGCGCCGGTGTGGAGCTGACACCTTGTCGGTTGGAAAAGTGCCTGTTTTCTATATCCCCTCCGGACCTGGGTTTCATCATACACTGTACCTCACCCCACCCAAGTCCTGGCTCCTTTACGCACTCGGCAGGGGCTGGGAGGAGCTTCCACTATACATGTTAACCTCGGAGCCAGCTCCCCTCTTCGCTGAGCTTCTTCCGAGCCTCCTACCCCTTTGTAAACTATTCATTTTCAGTAAATTCCCACAGACTGCTAGCATCTAGCCCTCAGATGCTGGCAGACACAGCAAGCGAAATGTAACTTTCTTCCCATCCCAGGACAAAGAATCCAATTACTAAGGGAAATTTTAGGCAGACAGGTGGTTGTAAGAGCCTTTGTATGTTTAGTCTCCGAGTCCTGTCCGAGTCTTTAGCACAACCCCATGGACAGTAGCCCTCCAGGCTCTTCTTTCTGTCCATGGGATTCTCAAGGCAAGAATACTGGAGTGGGTTGCCATTTCCTCCTCCAGGGGATCTTCTCAACCCAGGGATGGAACCCACGTCTCCTACATTGACAGGTGAGTTCTTTACCACTCAGCCACCAGAAGGAAAAAGTGAAAGTGAAAGCCGCTCAGTTGTGTCCGATGGTTTAGCACAAGCTCATGGCCTGTAGACCGCCAGGCTCCTCTGTCCATGGGATTGTCCAGGCAAGAATTCCGGAATGGGTTTCTCTTTCTCCTGGGGATCTTGCCGGACCAGGGATTGAACCCTCGTCTCCTGCACCGCAGGTGGATTCTGTACTGCACAGCCACTTGGAAACCCCAAGACCCTTTACTATGGTTTAAACAATTCCAAAAATAATTTTCTTCTCTTTAAGGAAGTTCTTTGAGCCAAGGACCAAACACAGCAAGAATTATACTTACCTAAGTGACTCTAGTTTTCCTGAGAATTTTCGGGTGAAGGCATTTTTATGTTCCCTAATGCTGAAACATTTTATAAGCTTCACTGATCGAACCTTCTAACAACCAGGTGAATTATATCAACATCTGAAGTGGAACGTAGGGAATGCCCCAAAGGTTCTCAGAGACATTTTGTAATGATTTAAGGGTAAGAACCGTGTCTAATGGAAATGACAGGCATGATTCATTTATGAAAGCTGAAATGAGATTCAACCTTGACTGCACATGGGTGTTTTTCCACCATGCCGTGGAACTCTACCTCTTATGATGTAGATAAAATTGTGGGTTTTGACTTGTTCAAAAACACTGTGTGTATGTGTGTGTGTGTGTGCGCGCGCATGCACACTCAGTCATGTCTGACTCTTTGTGAATCCAAGAAATCCCTCCCGGCTCCTCTGTGAGATTTCCCAGGCCAGAATACTGGAGTGGGTTGACGTTTCCTACTGCAGAGGATCTTCCCGACCCAGGGATGGAACCCATGTGTGCTGCATTTCAGGCAGATTCTGTACTGCTGAGCCACCAGAGAAGTTCTTTACGTGTCTTTATTCAACATCAAACCTTGACTGTCAAAGAGGATGACTAAAAAGCCAGTAATAGGATTATGTATTTTGCTAGATGATTTTAGCTCTAGGTTCTGGTTGATAGTTTCTCTGAAAAGCAGAGCAGATACTGACCTTTTTGTTTTTTTTCCTTTTCCTTTTTGGCCATGCTGCACAGCATGTGGGATCTTAGTTCCTCAACCAGGGATCAGCGTAGCACTCCCTTCAGTGAAAGCTTGGAGTCCTAACTGCTAGACCACCGGGGAGTCCCCAAGCATACATTACTAATATTATTCCATTTCATGGTTTGGCTTTTTTTGGTTACTTTTGTAAAAAAAAAAAATTAAATTTATGTATTTTTAATTGAAGGAGAAATATCAGTAACCTCAGATATGCAGATGACACCACCCTTATGGCAGAAAGTGAAGAGGGACTAAAAAGCCTCTTGATGAAAGTGAAAGAGGAGAGTGAAAAAGTTGGCTTAAAGCTCAACATTCAGAAAACGAAGATCATGGCATCTGGTCCCATCGCTTCATGGGAAATAGATGGGGAAACAGTGGAAACAGTGTCAGACTTTATTTTGGGGGGCTCCAAAATCACTGCAGATGTTGAATGCAGCCATGAAATTAAAAGACACTCCTTGGAAGGAAAGTTATGACCAACCTAGATAGCATATTCAAAAGCAGAGACATTATTTTGCTGACTAAGGTCCATCAAGTCAAGGCTATGGTTTTTCCAGTGGTCATGTATGGATGTGAGAGTTGGACTGTGAAGAAGGCTGAACGCTGAAGAATGGATGCTTTTGAACTGTGGTGTTGGAGAAGACTCTTGAGAGTCCCTTGGACTGCAAGGAGATCCAACCACTCCATTCTGAAGGAGATCAGCCCTGGGTGTTCTTTGGAAGGAATGATGCTAAAATGGAAACTCCAGTACTTTGGCCACCTTGTGCAAAGAGTTGACTCGTTGGAAAAGACTCTGATGCTGGGAGGGATTGAGGGCAGGAGGAGAAGGGGATGACAGAGGATGAGATGGCTGGATGGCATCACCGACTTGATGGATGTGAGTTTGAGTGAACTCCAGAAGATGATGATAGACAGGGTGGCCTGGTGTGCTGCAATTCATGGGGTTGCAAAGAGTTGGACACTACTGAGCGACTGAAGTGAACTGAACTGAACTGAATTACTTTATAATATTGTGTTTGTTTCTGCCAAATGTCAACATGAGTCAGCCATAGGGATATATGTGTTCCCTTCCTTTTGAGCTTCCCTCCCACCTCCCTCCCCATCCCAGCCCTCTAAGGCACCACAGGGCGCTGGTTTGAGCTCCTTGAGTCATACACCAAATTCACACTGGCTACCTATTTTATGTATGGTAATGTATATGCTGGGGCTTCCCTAAGTAGCTCAGCTGGTAAAGAATCTGCCTGCAATGCAGGAGACCCAGTTCGATTCCTGGGTCAGGAAGATCCCCTGGAGAAGGGCAGGCTACCCACTCCAGTGTTCTTGGGCTTCCCTGCTGGCTCAGATGGTAAAGAATGCATATGCAATGCGGGAGACCTGAGTTTGATCCATGGGTTGGGAAAGATCCCCTGGAGGAGGGCATGGTGACCCACTCCATTATTCTTGCCTGGGAAATCCCATGGACAGAGGAGCCTGGTGGGCTGCAGTCCATGGGGGTCTCACAGAGTCAGACACAACTGAAGTGACTTAGCAGCAGCAACCCTGCTGTGTAAACAGAGGTCAGCGTTAGAAGGGGAGACTGTGGTCAGTGGAATTGTAACCTGGCCCCAGGATTCCTGCCCTCCCTCCAGCGACCGCACCCTGTCCAGTCCCACCCCTTGAATGTGACCCACTCCTGTGCTTACCTCAAGGATGTGGGGAAGTCAGAGGTGAATGAAGACAGCAGACTGCGAGTTCATGGAAGAGATGGAATGCCAGGTGGGCTGGAACCTTTTTTAAAAAGTTAATTTATTTTAATTGAAGGCTAATTCCTTTACAGTATTGTAGTGGTTTTTACCATACATCGACATGAATCAGCCATGGGTGTACATGTGTTCCCCAACTTGAACCCCCCTCCCACCTTTTAAAGAGGGTCTCGGGGCTTGGTTCCCTGGTGGTTCAGTGGTAAAGAATCTGACTGCTGATGCAGGAGGCACGGGTTAGACCCCTGACCCAGGAAGATGCCACATGCGGGGAGCAACTAAGCCCATGTGCCACAACTATGGAGCCTGTACCCTGGAGTCTGGGAGTGGTAACTGTTGAGTCCACATGCTGAAACTCCTGAAGCCCTAGAACTTGTATAAGAGAAGCCACCAGGATGGAAGCCCAAGGACCATGCCACAGAGTAGCCCCTGCTCGCCACAACTGGAGAAAGGCCAGGCACAGCAATGAAGACCCATGGCCGCCTGAAATAAAAAATTAAAAAATTATTTTAAAAAAAAGGGCCCAGGACTTTCCTGAAGGGAGTGAATGTATTGCAAGAAACATAGGCTCTGGGTCTGCTACCTTGAAGAAGCAAAACAGCACGTTACCTCCACGTGGAAGGAGCTGAGGGCAACTGTGGGCAGCTGAGAGTCAGCGAGGACATGGGGTCCTCAACGCTGGGAACTGAAGTCCGTCCGTAAGCTGAGTGAAGCTGGAAATGGAGTGTAGTTTGATGGTGAGACCTCAGATGAGAAGGCAGCCCGGCCAACAGCCTGATTTCAGCCTGGGGAAGACAGTGCGCGCAGAGACGGTTAACCCCTCCCTGGACTGGTGCCCTAGGGGGTGAGTGATCCCACGTACTCGTGTTGCTCTGAGAAGCTGAGATCTTGGGGTGCAGGGGGTGGCCATGCAGCGTGGAAAAGAGTCCACATCCATCGCACACAACAGCGTCCCAAAACTGAGTAAGAGACACGGTGTCACAAATGCGCTGTAGTGTCTTTCAGGGAGTAAGGAGCTTGAGTTACTGAACGTGCTTCAGGGGGACACTCTAAGCCAAGAGCTCCCGGTCATGGGTGCCATCCAGTTGGGAACCACCCACTGCTGTTCTGCTTGCCCTTCACCAGTCATGGGTGCCATCCAGCTCGGAACCACCCACTTCTGTTCCGCTCCATCTCCACCTAATGACTTCTGCCCCGCTTGCCCTTCATTTCACTCCCAAGACATCTCTCTCTCTCTCTCTCTCTCTTTCTCTCTTTTCAATGTGGACCATTTTCAAAGTCTTGATTGAATGTGTTACAATATTCTTTCTGTTTTGCATTTCAGGTTTTCTGGCTTGGGAGGGAGGGCACGTGGGATCTTCGCTCTGAAACCAGGGCTCTAACCTGCACCCCCTGAGGCTCCCCCAGACATCGCTTTTTTATTAGCAGCTATTTGTGCACGTGTGTGCTTCTTGTCCCTGGATGTCTGGGAATTCTCCAGGCAACGGTACTGAAGTGGGTATCCATTCCCCTTCTCCAGGGGATCGTCCCCATGCAGGGACTGAACCTGGGTCCGCTGCACTGCAGGCTGACTGTTTACCATCTGAGCCACCAGGGAACTGTTTTCCTCTCTCACAAGTCTTCGCTGAACCTAGAGACTTTGATTTTTCTTTTACAATTTCCTCTGAATTAAAAATAAAAATTTTTTCCATAGAATAAAAAAAAAAGTGGTTTGTGTTAAAACAGTTGTACTTTGGGGACAGAAGGATCTGTTTGGTTCAGTTGCTCAGTCTTTTTTTTTTTTTTTTTTCCAGTTTCTCAGTCTTGTGCAACTCTTTGCGACCCCATGGACTGCGGTGTGCCAGGCCTCCCTGTCCATCACCATCTCCTGCAGTTTCACCCAATTTCATGTCCATCACGTCAGTGATGCCATCCAACCATCTCAGCCTCTGTTGTCCCCTTCTCTTTTTGCCTTCAATCTTTCCCAGCATCAGGGTCTTTTCCAATCATGTTGGGTCTTCACATCAGGTGGCTCAAGTATTGGAGCTTCAATATTGGAGCTTCTTTTTAAAGTTTTCTTTTGTTTTAAGAAGACCTTGTATTAAGGTGTTGAAAGTGAAAGTGAAGTCGCTCAGTCGTGTCCGACTCTGCGACCCCATGGACTGTAGCCTATCAGGCTCCTCTGTCCGTGGGATTTTCCAGGCAATAGTACTGGAGTGGGTTGCCATTTGCTTCTCCAGCGGATCTTCCCAACCCAGGGATCAAACCCGGGTCTCCCGCATTATAGACAGATGCTTTACTGTCTGAGCCACCAGGGAAGTCCTTAAGGTGTTAGTGTTGATTTATAGGGAAAAAAAAAATCCATCTCGTTTGGTTCCTGAAAATTGCAACTTAATATAAAAGTGTAAGTAGAGAAGGTTTTCCATTGGCCTGACCGAATCTTTTGGCAGGCTTTTGCTGGCTTTTTGTTGCACAAATATCTCACATTTTAGTGTGACAAAGAGCAAGGGCCCTGAGTAGGACTTTCCCACTGCCATAAGGAAGACTCTTCGCTGTGTGTGTGAGTGCCTCGGGCATTCTGACAGTTTGAGGGCGAGCCTGACTGTATGTGAACGAGATTCCACGAGCAGAGTTCTGCCCACCAGCATTGTCTCAATATCCCTTACACATGCATTCTATCCTAAGAGCCACTCGGTTCTATGAACACGTTAAGCATCATTGGAAAAAAAGTGGTATAGTCTACATCATTACAAATCTTATCTTGTCCAAACTCAGGCATGTTATCCCCATAAGAATCCCTTATGTGAAAAGATTTAAAACCTAGAGAGGCCAGTGCCCCAAATTCCCTACTCTTCCTCCAAACTCATAAATACTTAACTGATTCATAACTACAGTTCTAGCAATTGAAAAGCTACTTTCTTTAAAATGTAGTAACAGGGACAGAGGTTATTCTTCCTGGCACAGTTATTTGTTTTTTGTTTTAAAATAGCCATTTATTTTTAAAAAATATTTGTTTACTTTTAATTGGAGGATAATTGGTTTACAATATGGTGTTGGTTTCTGCCATACATCGACATATGTCCCCTCCTCCCAATTAAAATAAAATAAAATAAAATGTCCCAAATATAAATTATGTCCCAAAATAAATAAACCAGAGGTGATTTTTTTTTTTTTTTGGTGGTGGTGGTGTTTTTAGTATGAAGACCTTTTTGGTTTTGGCTTTCCTTGTGGCTCAACTGGTGAAGAATCTGCCTGCAATGGGGGAGACCCAGGTTTCATTCCTGGGTCGGGAAGATCCCCTGAAGCAGGGAAAGGCTACCCACTGCAGTATTCTGGCCTGGAGAAGCCCATAGACTGTATAGTCCATGGGGTCGCAAAGAGTCAGACACGACTGAGTGACTTTGAGTTCATTTCACTTCCTTTTGTGATGTTTGGTGGTGTTGCTACACTGATACGGTCTGTGGTATCTCCGAAGTCAGAGCTGGAGACCGTGCCTTCCTGCACGGCCCACGTCTCTAATGA
The DNA here is from genome assembly GCA_006408695.1 of Aepyceros melampus. Classification (NCBI taxonomy): domain Eukaryota; kingdom Metazoa; phylum Chordata; class Mammalia; order Artiodactyla; family Bovidae; genus Aepyceros; species Aepyceros melampus. Next base: position 410,856 of record SJXQ01008580.1, on the reverse strand, counting down.
ACCTCTCTACACCTGGAACTTCGAGACTGTACCAGACCTTGGTGTTTGCACGGAAGGGCTGAAATTTGCAAAAGTAGGCTCTACTGGGGAAAACATCAAGAAAATTCAAAGAGGAAAGATTTTGCAAAGCATTATTCTTGTTTTTTAATGATGAGACACGGGAGATACTGAAAACGTCAAGGATCATGCGTGAGGCAGTTAGGAAAACCTTCCTTCAGAGACTCTGCAGTGAACCTGAGAGAGCCGTCCATGGGCCAGCAGGCGATCGAGGTGCTGTTTACCACAGGAACCTTAATGCAGATTACTCTTCCGAGTATGCTTGTTATTATTCAAATCAGAAAGCACTGACCTCATTTTCCTGTCTCCATAGAACTCCCTGGATCTTGATGGTCATACATGTTCCAGATGTGGAAGGCTTTTAACGCGGCTTTTAACCGGCTGGCTCTGGAAGGTGCTCCTGCCTCATTGTGGAATCTGCGATGCGCATTTTATGTTCATTAGCTTAATTTCACGCCTCTCCTCTGAACAGTCCGAGGTGCTCTTGATAAAGGCTGCCCCGTAAACCGGAAGGAAGGGGCAGTCAAGGAGAAAGGCGAGGAAATGACCTTGAGGGAAATGACCTTGAGATGAGAGTGACTGAGGAAGGGTCAGGTGATGCTACGAACTTGGCATGGCCCATGCCCTCTTTTCAGAAACTGGAAACATTTTTGATGTGGACACTGGTCATTTCAGGAAGCCGAGAAGGTGACGATGGTCAGAGAATACCAGATTTCTGTGGCTTTTGTTTGTTTGTTTGTTTTGGTTTTGGAGACACACTGTCTCCAACTGAAGGGAATGTCATTGATGATGTCATCATTTTTTTCAAGTATTAAAACCTGGTGTTCACTCTTGGCTGTTGTAAACTCTCTACTGCTGCTGCTGCTGCTAAGTCACTTCAGTCATGTCCGACTCTGTGCGACCCCAGAGACGGCAGCCCACAGGCTCCCCCATCCCTGGGATTCTCCAGGCCAGAACACTGGAGTGGGTTGCCATTTCCTTCTCCAATGCATGAAAGTAAAAAGTGAAAGTGAAGTTGCTCTCTAGATAACCGCATTTTATTTTCGACGCAAACAACCATTCCTTTCATTCCACTTTCCCACCCAGGGCCCCAGCCTTGCGTGCAGCCTAAACCCAGTTTGTGACCACACTCTCCACTGGCAAGCTTCTCTGTGGCTGGTCCCTCCCGATCCCTGCAGTTTCTCCCACCCACACTCTCTGCATGAGGTCCTTCTGGTCTCTTTCTTCCCCGAGCCCCTGCCCTCAGCGCTTTTCCGAGGCTGCCTTCTCCTCCCCTATCACACTTGTTCTCCCAAACAGCCAGCCATTGCTTCCCCTCTGCTTTATGTGTGCTGCTGGGTGCTGACTGTAACCATGAAATTAAAAGACGCTTGCTCCTTGGAAGAAAAGCTATGACCCACCTAGACAGCATATGAAAAAGCAGAGACATTACTTTGCCAACAATGGTCTGTCTAGACAAAGCTATGGTTTTTCCAGTGATCATGTATGGATGTGAGAGTGGGACTATAAAGAAAGCTGAGCGCCGAAGAATTGATGCTTTTGAAGTGTGGTGTTGGAGAAGACTCTTGAGAGTCCCTTGGGCTGCAAGGAGATCCAATCGGTCCATCCTAAAGGAGATCAGTCCTGAATATTCATTGGAAGGACTGATGCTGAAGCTGAAACTCCAATCCTTTGGCCACTTGATACAAAGAACTGACTCCTTGGAAAAGACCCTGATGCTGGGAAAGATTGGAGGCGGGAGGAGAAGGGGACGACAGAGAATGAGATGCTTGGATGGCATCACTGACCCAATGGACATGAGTTTGGGTGAACTTCAGGAGTTGGTGATGGACAAGGATGCCTGGCTTGCTGTGGTCCCTGGGGTTGCAAAGAGTCAGACACGACTGAGCGCCTGAACTGAACTGAACTGAGCAGGCCTCTCACTGTCTGTGCACTCCACTGGAGCCCTTTCTTCTTCAGTGTTTGCATCAGTCCAGTTTGCATCAGAAAGGGTATTATCACTGCCAGGCAGTCATTTCCCGCCTTTGCGCTTTAGTTACAAGTTCACAAGGGGTGGGGGCTATGGTGCTGCCAGGACTGAGCTGTGTCCCCCAAGTTTATATGTGGAGGCCTCAACCTCCAAGAGGGTGGGATTGGAGGTGACTAGGGTTTGATGCTGTCATAGCATAACCCTTATGGTAAGGTTAGCCTTGTTCTAAGAAGAGGAAGACAGAGATGAGGGAGTTAGCCTTGGCCTCGTCAGCCTGCAGACCTGTGAGAGAGAAATTTCTGCTGTTTAAGGCCCTGTGTGTACTAAGTTGCCTCAGTCGTGTCCAGCTCTTTGTGACCCCATGGACTGTGGTCCACCAGGCTCCTCTGTCCATGAGGTTCTCCAGGCGAGAGTACTGGAGTGGGTTGCCATGCCCTCCTCCAGGGGATCTTACTGACCCAGAGACTGAACCCGAGTCTCCTGCATTGGCTGGCAGATTCTTTACCGCTGAGCCACCGGGGACAGTCCCGTTAATTCCCTTTGTCTTTGGTATTTTGTTACAGCAGCCTAAGCTCACGAAATTGGCACCTTGAAGCCTCTGAGCCCACCCACTTCCATGGCAACACAGGGTCCCCGTTTCATCTCCTAGTGACTATCCTTCCCAGGAAAACTCTCAGCTTCCCCAGTTGCTGTTTCTAAGTCTTTAAACTGCAGACATATCTGGGCCATCTTGATTTTTAGAATGTTCTAAAGACTGTGTGGGTATGTTCTCAAATTATTTCTGGCTGAAAGGGAGGAGAAAAAAAAAAATTAGGAGGTGGTGTGTATTCCAAAGGATAGGCATCCCACACTGGAGGTTTACAGAGTTAAGTTTTGGAAAGTGTTTTGGTTGTTATTTCATAGATTTCTGTAAACTTCTAACTAAATAGCAGAATAAGAACAGCGTCAGTGGTAAATATTGACTGGTACTACAGGCTCCAAGAAAACAGATTTTGTTAAAATAGTTTCCCACATTTTCCAGTTCTGTATTAAATTTGGTTAAACATGTAGAATTCTCTAATTAGCTTTTTGCTCATCTGATGAAATAGAGTGCCTCAGGCTTGGCGTTGCAGGGAATGGAACCTTTCCATGGTAATAACTTGTTTAAAAAAAAAATGAGATTTGCTTTGCATTTAAACAGCACATAACTTCAGTTGTGTCGTTTTGTGGTTGACTAGAGGTTGCAAAAAGGTGACTGTGATGTCTGCACCTATTTTTTCAAAAATTAATTTTAATATGAGTTTAAAGTGAAATAAAGGATCTAGCTTTTTCCAAGCAGAATGATACTTTAGTTTTCATTGATTTCAATTCCCTTCAACCAGTTAAGCCTTGCAGACAGATGAGGCCAGGTCAGGAGTTACTGATTAAACAGGAGCTCCCGCAGAATGGAAAGTTCAATGAATCTGGCCCATGTTACAGGGTACCAGGCTATAATCACATTTTTGTCCATAATCACTTAGACTCTCATAGAAAGTTTGGCATTCCCATCACTCAAAATATAAATTCATAAAACTTCTTATTGATTTTATTTTTTTTTTTCATTTTAAAACTATTAATGTTTTATTAAGGGTTTTTTTTAATCCTTATTCATTGCTCATGGTAGATATTGTTCTACACTTTATTTCTGTTGTAACATATCTGGCAAGTTGTGTTATCAAGCTTGCACTGGCCCCATAAAACCAGTTGAACAATATGGCCTCACTCTATTGTCTCAAATACTTTGTACAATGCTAGTACTGTTTCTTCCTTACATGTATGAGGCAATGGAAACATATAGGCCTGTAGTTTTTCTTTGTTGGGAATTTTGACTTAAAAACATCCAGTGTCAGATAGATGTTAGGTTATCTCATAGTTTCTATTGGCAGAAATATTGTGATTTAACTGGATGTCTCTGGCTCAAGTTCATTCATGAAGTCACAGTTAGGCTTAGGCTGTTGACTAGGATTACAGTTATTACTGGACTTGATTGGAGCTGAAGAATTCTCCTTTAAATCCCTGACATGGTTGTTGTAGGCTTCGGTTCCTCGGTGGTTGTTGGCCTGTTCCTTGCCACATGAATCTCTTCTTAGTTTGCTTGAATGTCCTCATAAGTGGTAGCTAGCTTCCACTTCCAGGTGAGCAATCAAAGAGAGAGCAAGAGTGCAGAACAGAGTTCCCAAGAAGAGAGTCGAGGCTTTTTGTTACTGAATCCCAGACCTGATATTCCATTACTTCTATTATATTCTACTCATCAAAAACAAGTCACAAGACAAGTTGAATGAAGCCAGTGGCTCTTCGTGTCTCTAAACTAATATCCAAGGCCATTTTTCCTAATTAAACAGAAGGAGATGTGTGGACTTGTACCTTTCATGTTTTATTTCTGAAAGAGCTCAAAACCTGAAGGGAAAGGGAAGTCACTCAGTCGTGTCCGACTCTTTGTGACCCCGTGGACTGCAGCCCACCAGGCTTCTCCGTCCATGGGGCTCTCCAGGCAAGAATACTAGAGTGGGGTGCTGTTTCCTTCTCCTGGAGAGCTATCCTAAAAACCTTTAGTGAGTTTTCTGTCAGTTAGTATCAGTGTCATCAGTGTCGCGGTCTTTTGCACCATGAAATTCATGCAAAACATTCCCATCATTTCTTGTTCTCATTGCCCCTATCTAGGAATTTTCTTCCCAGACTGGGGGGTGGAAAAAAGAAAAAGATTTCCCCCCTCCAAGTCCTTTTTTAGGAACAGCAAGCATTTATGCAGCATAAATGGAAACCATGCTGTTCACAAGGGTGTTTTCTTGGAGCAGCAAATTTTGGTTAGACACTGAGGTCCTCTTGACCAATCATTTGCATGCGTTCACTGCGGAGATTACAATAATCATCTCACAAGGCAGTGAGATGATTGTTGTAATCAATAATTGGCTTAATAAGCCAATAACGAGATAACACGTTCGGATACTGGACGATCGTTCCAGGCAAAGGGGGTGAAGAAAGGAATGGTTGAGGCGAACCTTTCTACAAGTTGATCCTCTGAAGAACTGGCCTGGAGAACCGAGAGCCACACGTTGGTGCTGGTGATGGGGACGCATCGACAGCAGCTTGTTGCTGGAAACCCTTCCCCGCGGAGTGACGGTTCCAGTGTTTGTGGGGGACATTATCCCCATTCTGAGTCTGTGTGTGCTGAGTCGCTTCAGTCGTGTCTGACTCTGAGACCCTGTTGACTGAGCCCACCAGGCTACTCTGTCCATGGGATTCTCCAGGCCGGAACACTGGAGTGGGTTGTCATTTCTTCCTCCAGGGGAATCTTCCCGACCCGGGAATCGAACCTGCGTCTCTTACATCTCCTGCATTGACAGGCGGGTTCTTTAGCACTAACTCCACCTGGGAAGCGTGGCTTTCCACCCACTGCTGCCAAAGCGGCGCCTTGCCCAGTCTGGAGCTGAATGCCCCAGGGTTTGCAGAGGCCATTTAGATGAGCATAGAGGCTCCTTGCCCAGACAAACACTCTGGGACACTCCTCTCAGCCCCCGGGTGTGTGTGCAGTCTCAAGGGCCCCTGCCAGACCCGCTGGCACCTCACACGTTCCTCTGCCTTAACTGCTAGCATGCATGACAATGTCCCGACCACAATTGCACATGTCTGTTGAAACAGCTGTACGTGTAAACACAACTTTGTTGCCACCTCCTCCAAGTGGGCTGGAAATCATATCAGACCAATCCACAGCAAAGGGGTTGATTCAGCATGCGGAGGGAGCGGTATTCTGATCAGGAAACCTCTGCTTTCAGGAGAGGGAAACCCAGCCCCAGCGACCTGCAGAAAGAGGCGGCTTTGACTTCCGTCCTGTTGAGTGGCGCGGGTCCATCAGAAGCTCCAAGGACACCCCTAAGGTAAGCGTTCCTCCCCACTCTGGATGTGCGCCGGTTGACGTGATGCGTTCATGCCCCTTTTTGGTTTTTTGTTTTGTTTAATCACAGTGTGCAGACTGCTTATTCGTGGACACCTCCCCTCACAGCGTTGAGTGGTTCCACATGAACTATCACCAGTTCTTTGGTGTCTCTGCTCAATCATTCCTGTGCCTCATTAGGCAGACTGTGCGTGTAACTCATCCACCTTGAACACTGACCTGGCATCTATTTGGATAGCTGTTGTGTAGCAATTTTGTTATTAGAAAGAAGCAAATTTAAACATGAGAATGGTGCACATGGATAGTAATGAAATGCTTAACATTCTGCCTGAGTCGGAGTAGTATGAAACTGAGCATCCGCGTGCCACTCACGTTGGGAAAGGAAGAGGTGGCGTTTGATGACTTTGCCCTGTATGCACAGAGGACACATAGTTGTGACGTTTATTTAATAAAAATGGTGTTTCCTGTATGACAGAGGAAAGCAAGCCCTCCTCATTTCTCACCACCGAAAAAGAGAGTCAATCAAGTTGTTTATTTCTAATTAGGCTCAGAATAAGGTGAAACGTTTTCAAGGTATCCAGAATATTGCTTCAGTAAATTCAGCAAATGATCAAGCCACGTGAGTTCGTTTTGGACGCCTTTGAAATTTATGGCTGTGTTAACTTATCCTGTAACAGAAGCAGAAGATATTAAGAAGCAGTGGCAAGAATACACAGAACTGTACAAAAAAAGAGCTTCACGACCCAGATAATCACGATGGTGTGATCACTCACCTAGAGCCAGACATCCTGGAATGTGAAGTCAAGTTGGCCTTAGAAAGCATCACTATGAACAAAGCGAGTGGAGGTGATGGAATTCCAGTTGAGCTATTTCAAATCCTGAAGGATGATGCTGTGAAAGTGCTGCACTCAATATGCCAGCAAAGTTGGAAACCTCAGCAGTGGCCACAGGACTGGAAAAGTCAGTTTTCATTCCATTCCCAAAGAAAGGCAATGCCAAAGAATGCTCAAACTACCACACAATTGCACTCATCTCACACGCTAGTAAAGTCATGCTCAAAATTCTCCAAGCCAAGCTTCAGCAGTACATGAACCATGAACTTCCAGATGTTCAAGCTGGTTTTAGAAAAGGCAGAGGAACCAGAGATCAAACTGCCAACATCCACTGGATAATCAAAAAAGCAACAGAGTTTCAGGAAAACATCTATTTCCTCTTTACGGACTACGCCAAAGCATTTGACTGTGTGGATCACAATAAACTGTGGAAAATTCTGAAAGAGATGGGAATACCAGACCACCTGACCTGCCTCTTGAGAAACCTATATGCAGATCAGGAAGCAACAGTTAGAACTGGACATGGAACAACAGACTGGTTCCAAATAGGAAAAGGAGTCCGTCAAGGCTGTATATTGTCAACCTGCTTATTTAACTTCTATGCAGAGTACATCATGAGAAACGCTGGGCTGGAAGAAGTACAAGCTGGAATCAAGATTGCCAGGAGAAATACCAATAACCTCAGATATGCAGATGACACCACCCTTATGGCAGAAAGTGAAGAGGAGCTAAAAAGCCTCTTGATGAAAGTGAAAGAGGAGAGTGAAAAAGTTGGCTTAAAGCTCAACATTCAGAAAACGAAGATCATGGCATCTGGTCCCATCACTTCATGGGAAATAGATGGGGAAACAGTGGAAACAGTGTCAGACTTTATTCTTTTGGGCTCCAAAATCACTGCAGATGGTGACTGCAGCCATGAAATTAAAAGGCGCTTACTCTTTGGAAGAAAAGTTATGACCAACCTAGATAGCATATTGAAAAGCAGAGACATTACTTTGCCAACAAAGGTCCGTCTAGTCAAGGCTATGGTTTTTCCTGTGGTCATGTATGGATGTGCGAGTTGGACTGTGAAGAAGGCTGAATGCTGAAGAATGGATGCTTTTGAACTGTGGTGTTGGAGAAGACTCTTGAGAGTCCCTTGGACTGCAAGGAGATCCAACCAGTCCATTCTAAAGGAGATCAGTCCTGGGTGTTCATTGGAAGGACTGATGCTGAAGCTGAAACTCCAGTTGACTCATTGGAAACAACTCTGATGCTGGGAGGGCTTAGGGCCAGGAGGAGAACGGGACAACAGAGGATGAGATGGCTGGATGGCATCACCGACTCAATGGACATGAGTCTGAGAGAACTCCAGGAGTTGGTGATGGACAGGGAGGCCTGGCATGCTGCGATTCGTGGGGTTGCAAAGAGTCGGACATGACTGAGCGACTAAACTGAAGATTTATTTCAGTTGTAATCTTAGTTTTGAAATAAAGAAGTTCATTTTGGGTCTTGAAATGGTTGTCATTAATTTCACCTTGTCTGTAAGTCAGAAAATTATGAATGTGTTTTCCTGTATGTTTTCCCCATTTCTCATTTAGATGAGTCAGTGATGAAACACTGAATTTATGTAGTTTGACTATGAATGCCTATAAAAAACCACTCCAAAATGCTCAGAGAATGCAGAATTAGTGCTGGTATGTATGATTGCTCCTGCAGAAGTATTCTATATTCATCCTAATGCAGCGGGCTCAGGCATAACTATGTCTTAGCACTGGAATATGTTATCAGCTACTGTCAGCGACGGGTTCTTGAATTCAGTCCCTTGAGCTGGATCGCACAGAGCTGCTTTGCTGAGCTCGCTGCAGATCGTCGACCGTGGTGGGTATAAAGGGTGTCTGGCAAGGTCTGTGGGTCTTCCGCGTTCCTAGCTGTTGTCAGGCGCCCTGTCGGGTCCGTGCATTACCTACCTTCCATCTCATCCTCTGTTTTCTCCGTGTTGGAGACTTTAGCAATCTGGCTACTGTCCTACCTGACCTGTGCCTAGGAAGCCCCAGGAGGACTGGTAACCAGAAGCCAGCTTGAGCGTAGCAGTAGTTTCGGTTTCTCAGTGAACCCCGAGACTTCCGCATGACGAGAGGAGCCGTCCCACGGAGACCAGGTAACCGAGACGATACTCAGGTGTGAACTGTGGTCTCCCTCCGCGTTTCCTCCGGGGGGCTGGTGGTCCTCCCCTGCGTGCCGAAAACAGCACACGTATCGCGCCCGTCTTGCATCTTAGCTTGTGCCTGATACTTCCTCAGGGCTGATTCTGACACCGCTGGGTCCCAGAGTCCGAATGATTACCCTCAGTCAGAGTGGGAGTGAGTGGACTTGGAGAAGCGTGTTGACGAGTCAACCAAACAGGACGCCCGTGATATTTGCAGCTTTGCTGCAGATGCCTTCTTTCTCTTTTAACAAATCGCAAGCCACCTGACTCCAGATATGGAGTTAAAGACCTGCTCCTTTTTTTTTTAATAACTATTATTTTATTTACTCTTTATCACAACCCCATGAAATAAGTCCTCTCGTTAACCTCACTTTTAAATTGAAGAAACTGAGGCACAGAGAAATTGTCTATCAAAGTTTTGATAGATAGCTTTTCAGTTTTTTTCCTGTGCATGTATGTAGTTTTTCTTTTAAACCAAATTAGATTAGCATAGTTGATATTCTTTTCTAATACACTTTACTATGTTGTATTTACTCAACAAAATAGCATGAACATTTCCCCATATTATTAACTATTCTTCTGCCATATAATTTTAGTACATATACATAAATGAAGAATACAAATATCTCAGTGTGAGTCACTCAGTCATGTCCGACTCTTTGTGACCCCATAGACTATAGCCTGCCAGATTCCTCTGTCCATGGGATTCTCCAGGCAAGAATACTGCAGTGGGTTTCCATTTCCTTCTCCAGGAAGACCTGCTCCTTTTAAACCAGTTTATCCTCCCCTGATCCATTCTCTTCTAGATACTTTATCCACATAAACCTCAGCTAGTCTTAGCGAGCACGCAGGCATCCAGTTAAATCCTGTTCATACACTGCCCACCTACCGTGTAGCTTGGTATGCGGCCCAGTGTTAACTAAGCTCAGGTCAGTGGAATAGAATGGTAATTCTGCCTCTGGTTCTTGAGAAAGGAGGTGAGATCCCTTCCATTCTTCTTTCCTTCCCATTGACAAATGGTGGTCCAGATGACCTTCAGTTCAGTTCAGTTCAGTCGCTCAGTCGTGTCTGACTCTTTGCAACCCCATGAATTGCAGCACGCCAGGCCTCCCTGTCCATCACCAACTCCCGGAGTTCACTCAGACTCAGGTCTATCGAGTCGGTGATGCCATCCAGCCATCTCATCCTCTGTTGTCCCCTTCTCCTCCCGCCCTCAATCCCTCCCAGCATCAGAGTCTTTTCCAATGAGTAAACTCTTCGCGTGAGGTGGCCAAAGTACTGGAGTTTCAGCTTTAGCATCATTTCTTTCAAAGAACACCCAGGACTGATCTCCTTTAGAATGGACTGGTTGGATCTCCTTGCAGCCCAAGGGACTCTCAAGAGTCTTCTCCAACACCACAGTTCAAAAGCATCAATTCTTTAGCACTCAGCTTTCTTCACAGTCCAATTCTCACATCCATACATGACTACTGGAAAAACCATAGCCTTGACTAGACGGATCTTTGTTGGCAAAGTAATGTCTCTGCTTTTCAATATGTCATCTAGGTTGGTCATAACTTTCCTTCCAAGGAGTAAGTGTATTTTAATTTCATGGCTGCAGTCACCATCTGCAGTGATTTTGGAGCCTTAACTCAGACATTAAGACAGATCCACCAGGTGACCATAACTTACAGGCATGGAGTCACGTGTGGAGGATTGCAAAGTTAGCTTTCCAGCCCTTAACCTCCCAGCCATATCTCTGGGGTGTTCCAGGAGAGAGACTCAAACATCTAGCCTATTAGATGTGTTTTGAGTCTTTGTGTGGCAGCAACTGAACTTGCTTCCCAAGTAATGAGCGTATTGTCCTGTCTGTTGGCTCAGCTTCCTGTTTCTACATTCAGTGTAGGATACTTCTTCAACCTCAGATGCTTGTGTCCTCTGGGTCTGTCAAAAGTCCCTGTTCTTTTGAGCAATGGGTCCTCTCTGTGTCCCTACCCCCCTCACCATGGCTGTCTGTCTCTGTACAGAATCGAGGTGATTTTCCGCAAAGGACCAGTCACAATGCCTGTAGGTGTGACCACATCTCATGGTGATGTAGATACTCTGAAGTTAAGTACTTGAATCTTTTATGCTTAAAAATATTCCTCAGAAGTAAAAGATGATGAGTGATTTTGCAGTGGGGAAACCTGAAACGCTTGGTTAGCCCAGTGATCAAAGTCAGTATCAACTGGGTTATGTCTTATTGACAGCATGTGACCTTGATATGAGGTGGGTGAGAAGGCCACTTTACCTCTGTGGTCTTTCTCCAAAATGCCTGTAACCTCAGCATAATCGTGAGAAAAACACTGGGGAAAACGAAATTGAAAGATGTTCTACAAAATACCTGCCTAGCATCCTTCAAAGCTGTCAAGGTCATCAAAACCAGGGAACGTCTGAGAAACTGTCAGAGCCTCAAGGAGATGAAGAAGCTACAACCCCTAAAAAGTTTATGTGATAGCCTGGTTAGGATTCTGGTGCAACGCACCGACATTTAGGGGAGAGCTGCTGCTAAGTCGCTTTAGTCGTGTCCAACTCTGTGTTTCAGTCATGTCCGACTCTCGTTTCAGTCTGTCCGACCCCAGAGATGGCAGCCCACCAGGCTCTCCTGTCCCTGGGATTCTCCAGGCAGAACACTGGAGTGGGTTGCCATTTCCTTCGCCAATGCATGAAAGTGAAAAGTCAAAGTGAAGTCGCTCAGTCGTGTCCGACTCTGTGCGACCCCATAGATAGCAGCCCACCAGGCTCCCCCGTCCCTGGGATTCTCCAGGCAAGAACACTGGAGTGGGTTGCCATTTCCTTCTCCAATGCATGAAAGTGAAAAGTCAAAGTGAAGTCGCTCAGTCGTGTCCGACTCTTATTGCAACCCCATGGACTGCAGCCTACCAGGCTCCTCTGCCCATGGGATTTTCCAGGCAACAGTACTGGAGTGGGGTGCCAAGGAAAGGCAAATAAAGCACAGATGTCGGTGAATAATAGCATGTCGGTATCAGTTCATTGCTTATGACAAAGTACCAGGTAAATGGAAGACCTTAAAATAGGAGGGGACTCTGTAACATTCTTGCAGCTTTCCTGTCAATCTAAAGCTACGCTATAACAAGGGGTTTACTATTTTTTTTTTTTTTTGCCAAAGTGGGTCTTTGTTGCTACTCTTGTGCGTTCTAGTCATGGTGAGCAGCGGCCACTCTTCACTGCAGTACACAGGCTTGTCATGTCGGTCTCACACTCAGAAGTTCCAGCATGAAGACTTGTGTTTCCCCTTCACGCTCGTGAGCTCAGTCGTGCCTGACTCTTTGTTGACCCCATGGACTGCAGCCCGTCAGGCTCCTCTGTCAGTCAGATTCTTCAGGGAAGAATACCCGAGGGGGTTGCCATGCCCTTCTCTAGGGCATCTTTCCCGACCCAGGGATGAAACCCACGTCTCCTGCCTCACAGGCAGATTTCTTTACCACCCGCGTCACCACGGAAGCCCCGAGAAAGGAAGGGATACAATTTGGCTGAGAATGAGGGCTGTAGTCATGGGCTCTAAGGTTCACGAATTTAAAAAAAAAAAAAAAAAGCAGGATCTTATCCAAAGACTCAGGAAAAAATTGCACGAGGTGTCGGGATGGAGTCAGCATCCGAGAAACTGGAAGCAAAGGCGAGTACCACAAGGTTTGCTCTCCCCAGGCTGGATGCTCCGTGTTTGGTATCTTCTGCTCTGCTTGTTGCTTTCATGAGCTACACTGGCCACGGCCACTGCTTGGGAAACATGGCTAGCCGGACCCCCGAAACCCCGTTCACCCATTTACCAGCGTAGACGTGCTGAGGTTTCTTCACTAGACAGTAACGGGAGCCCTAGGTGTGTGAATGAGGGCGCCGCCAAGGGTCCCCAGTTCCAGGTGGACCACTCATAGGAGGACGTGTGTAAAATGATGGACCACAGGAATTGAAGGCATGGGCCGGGAACCTGCAGAAGCAGGAGACGACTGGACGATGTAGCTGAGAGGATAAAGAGACCAGGGGGCTGGAGCTGGAAGACGTTTGCAGGAGGACATGGGCTACAGGAATAGAACCGTCCGTGGCCAGAGAGAGGGATGTTTGATCAAAGATGCCTGAGATGAAGACATTCCAAATGATGACAGTTCAGTTCAGCTCAGTCACCCAGTCGTGTCTGACTCTCTGTGACCCCGTGGACTGCGGCACGCCAGGTTTCCCTGTCCATCACCCATTCCTGGAGCTTGCTCAAACTCATGTCCATCACGTCGGTGATGCCATCCAACCATCTCATCCTCTGTCGTCCCCTTCTCCTCCTGCCTTCCATCCTTTCCCAGCAGACTGAAGCAAAGACGGAGGCTATTTGGAATGGGCGGTTTGGGGACATCCAGATGTCAGAGTTCCAGTGGCTTCTCGGTGCCATAAAGGGAGATGTTCATAAAAGCAGGAAGATGGAAAAAGGAGCAAAGCTCTGGGCATCACAGGCAGGACCACAGACAGATGAACCAGGGCAGAAGAGGGAGGGTCAGCAGACAGTGACTGGTACCCACAGAGAGCACAAAATACCATTGAGGAACTGACACTGTAAACGGCACAGTGTTCACAGATTTTCACAAGAGTTAAATGAAATTTACTTAATGTGACTGCGTAGTAAGTACTGGAGAAGGAAATGGCAACCCACTCCAGTATTCTTGCCTGGGAATCCCATAGACAGAGGAGCCTAGTGGGCTACCATCCATGGGGTCGAAAAGAGTCGGTCACGGCTCAGCGACTACCATTCACTCACTCAGGACTAAGTACATTCCTTTATCTCTCCTGGTTTGGTTCCAGGTTGCCCATTACAGTGAAATATAAATGTGTGTATTCCTCTTAAGGGATAACGTCCGGGCTTTGAGTGGGCCTCCCTGGTAGCTCAGTAAATGGTATTAGTTCGTTTGTGCTGACGGGTCCTGTGAACAGTCAGCTGTGGGCTTCTGAAGTCAGTGGGCTACACGTGAAGGTCGCCGTTCGCAATGTCCGCTGGGTGCTGGATTTACACCCGTGAACCGTGTCGTGATTCGGAGGGGTCTTCCTGTCCTCATCTGTGCTGGGTTCTCTGTTGAGAAAGAGGTCAAACCGTCAGGAAAAAGGTCATGTTTTATAGGGCCAGAGGTAGTTGCCAAAGCAAGACGATTGTAATCGAATTGTGGTTCTTTGTCTTGTAACTTGAGCAGTGCCGTTCTGCACGCAGAAGAAGATAAAATCTGAAAACTTCCCCAAGGGCTGGCTGGCTTCAAGGATCACATGTCCCATGACATTTTTTACCTTTCATTGCAGCCTTTGTTGTTTCTTCTAGCTAACTGGGAACTTGACCTCAAAACTACCGTTGTTTTTCTTTTCATCTTTTTAAAATGACTAACCAAATGTGACTTTCTTTTAAGGGTTATCTGTGTCAAGAATTTTGAAAGTTACTAATCCGATGGAAGGCAGAAGGAATTCGAATTGAGCTTGGATTTTTTGACTGGGCGTGACCTTCACGAAGAGACCTCTTGTATTGTCCCAGATTGCAAAACTAGTACACGATAGGATTGATTCAAGATTGTGTCTTTATTTTTGTTTCTTTAATTAATTTTTATTTTTTAGTTTGTTTTGCTTTACAATACTGTATTCGTTTTGCTACCCATCGACATGAATCAGCCACGAGTGTACATGAACTCCCAATCCCGACCCCCACCTCCCCCCGCCCACCCCACACCCTCTCTCTGGATTATCCCCGTGCATCAGTCCCTACCATCCTGCATCCTGC
>SJXQ01008580.1:368323-395135 GCA_006408695.1 Aepyceros melampus | reverse complement strand
CTTTGGAGAAGTGTCTATTTAGTTCTTTGGCCCATTTTTTGATTGGGTCATTTATTTTTCTGGAGTTGAGCTGCATAAGCTGCTTGTATATTTTTGAGATTAGTTGTTTGTCAGTTGTTTCATTTGTTATTATTTTCTCCCATTCAGAAGGCTGTCTTTTCACCTTGTTTATAGTTTCCTTTGTTGTGCAGAAGCTTTTAATTTTAATTAGATCCCATTTGTTTATTTTTGCTTTTATTTCCAGTATTCTGGGAGGTGGATCATAGAGGATCCTGCTGTGATTCATGTCAGAGACTGTTTTGCCTATGTTCTCCTCTAAGAGTTTTATAGTTTCTTGTCTTACGTTAGATCTTTAATCCATTTTGAGTTTATTTTTGTGTATGGTGTTAGAAAGATTGTGTCTTTAAACAGCTAGCTCCTTACTACTGATGTAAGATTCTGGATCACACCGGCATTGAAAATTCTTTTTCATACAAAGGAATATAATCACAGAAAACAAAATCAACGTTTGACTGCCAGAGTTTTTTTTTTTCTTCCTCAAGGTCATGTTACCCTTGTTGAACTCTGTTGTAACTGTGAGCAAATGGCACCTAGATTTTTCTGGGAGCTCTGACCTTGAACGTGGATGGCAAGTTGCTGGTTCTTGTTTCTCTGTGGTTGGAGAATGACACTGAAGACCCCTAGTAGCTGGGAAATCCTGTGTCTGCCTGGGGCTTAGAGGCAAGGCAACTGACAAGTTGACCTCTGGTTCTTTTTTCTGTCCTGTGAGTCTAGAATTTCTATACAAACATCATGACCTGGAGAACCCAGTAAAATCGCTAAAGAAATGCAGGCTTTCTGTCACCTCCTCCTACTGTTGACTTTGGGTCTGTTCCAGGACCAGCCGTTTAACCCCT
Source organism: Aepyceros melampus (assembly GCA_006408695.1). Lineage (NCBI taxonomy): Eukaryota > Metazoa > Chordata > Mammalia > Artiodactyla > Bovidae > Aepyceros > Aepyceros melampus. The sequence goes on along the minus strand of SJXQ01008580.1, from coordinate 394,239 downwards.
GTGATGACCTGAGCCCCTCATCAGTCCAGTGAGGGAGGCTGGGCAGAGAGTACACACGCTTCTGAGCTACCAATGAGAATAATTTATGGTGGACGATGTTCAGATGGATGGTGTGAAAGTGGCTGTTTCAAGCAGCGAATCGTCACAGCCCTTTAAGGGTGTTATCATTTCAGCAGAAGCTACGGTGAATAATGTTCTGTCTTCACTAGGGGATCCTTTTTTTCCTCTTTAAGTGGCACTGGATCCTTTCATCTGTAAGAACTTGATTGAGATATAATTGGCAGAAAATAAACCGCACGTGGAAGTGAAAGTCGCTCCGTCCTGTCCGACTCTTTGCGACCCCATGGACTATACAGTCCGTGGGATTCTCCAGGCCAGATTACTAGAGTGGGTAGCCTTTCCCTTCTCCAGGGGATCTTCCCAGCCCAGGGATCGAACCCAGGTCTTCCGTGTTGGGGGCAGATTCTTTACAGCTGAGCCACAAGGGAAAGCCCTAAACTGCACATGTTAAGAGTATGTAACATGAACCATTCTGACACATGATATGCCCTTCGAACTTTCACCTCAGTCAAAGCAATGAACATCCCTGTAACTTTCAAAGATTTGCTTAAGGCCCTTATACAGTAACTCATCTCTCCTGCTCCTCCCTCCACAGACCACTGATACATCGTAGTTTATATTTTGATCCCTCAGTATATGCGGCTGCTGCTGCTAAGTCACTTCAGTTGTGTCCCGACTCTGTGCGACCCCATAGATGGCAGCCCACCAGGCTCCGCCGTCCCTGGGATTCTCCAGGCAAGAACATTGGAGTGGGTTGCCATTTCCTTCTCCAGTGCATGAAAGTGAAAAGTCAAAGTGAAGTTGCTTGGTCGTGTCCAACTCTTAGCGACCCCATGGACTGCAGCCCACCAGGCTCCGCGGACCCTGGGATTTTCCAGGCAAGAGTACTGCAGTGGGGTGCCATTGCCTTCTCCCCCTCACTATATAGTAGTTTGTATTTCCTTGGGTTTTACGTAAGATCACGCAGTGTGTAATCTTTTGTCTAGTTTCTCCCCTTCAGCATGATTTTTTTCTTGAGATGCATCCATTTCACTGTGTGTATGAAGAGTTCATTCCTTTTTTATTAGTTTATTACTCTCCATTACTCTTTATACTGTTTATTACTCTGTGTTACTGTTTGTTACTATTTATTGCTATTGGTTAATGTTTATTACTGTTTATTACTATTTGTTACTATTTACTATTGTTTATTACAATTGATCAATGCTTGTTGTTATTACTAGTAATTGCTGTTTGTTACTATCTGTTATTATCTGTTACTATGTATTGCTATTGTAAATTCCTGTTTATTACTGTGTAGTGTTGTGTGGATATAAGAATGTATATTTTATCTGTTCACTTGTTGTTGGACCTCCCTAGGGACTTCCAAACAGCTTCCAGGGCAGCTCAGCTGGTAAAGAATCCGCCTGCACCGCAGGAGACACTGGTTTGATCCTGGCCCGGGAGGATCCCCTGGAGAAGGGAAAGGCTACCCAGTGCAGTACTCTTGGGCTTCCCTGTTGGCTCAGATGGTCAAGAATCACACATGGTGTGACAATCTCTAGGTCCATCTCTGGTGCTGCAGATGGCGTTAGTTCCTTTTTGATGGCTGGGTCACATCCCAGTGAATCAACACCGCTGGTGGCTCAGACAGTAGAGAATCTGCCTGCAGTGCAGGAGACCCGGGTTCGATCCCTGGGTTGGGAAGATCCCCTGGAGAAGGGAATGGCTACCTACTCCAGTATTCCTGCCTGGAGAATCCAAGAAATAGAGGAGCCTGGAGGGCTACAGTCCATGGGGTCACAAAGAGTCAGAGACGACTGAGCGATTAAACAACCGCAGAGACCACTATCTCATACCATACACAAAAATTAACTCAAAGTGACTTAAAGACTTAAATGTAAAACCTTAAGCTATGAAACTCCTCATAGGAAACATAGGCAGTTTGCTCTGACATCAGTCTCAGCAGTACTTTTTTTGGATCTGTCTCTTCAGGCAATGGAAACAAAAGTGAAAATAAACAAAAGAGACCAGGTCAGGCTAAAACACTTTTTCAGTGCTTGCTTTCACAGCATGTATACAACATTGGAGTGATACAGAGAAGATTAGCAAGGCCCCCGGGCAAGATGATAGGCAAATTTGTGAAACATTCCATATTTAAAAAAAAAAAATTAAGAAACACTTTTGCACAGTTAAGGAAACCATCAACAAAACCAAAAGGCAAGATACTGAATGGGAGAAGATATTTGCAAGTGTTCTGCTTGAAAGTGTTAAGATCTGTGTGTATGTGTGTGTAGAGAGGGAGGGGAGGAAACTCATACAACTCAATATTAAAAAGAATGAAATAGTCTGGTGAAAACGTGGGCCGAAGGTATGAATACCACATGCCAATGGTTGGTAGGCACATATAAAGGGGCCGGACAGTACTAATTATCAGGAAAATGCAAGTCAAAATCCCAGTGAGGTATCCCCTCACTCACTCAGAATGGCCATCAAAAAAAAAAGTGTTGGTGAGGATGTGGAGAAAAGAGAACCCTCAGCATTGCTGGTAAGTAAGTAAGTAAGTAAGTAAAGTCACTCAGTCGTGTCCGACTCTTTGTGACCCCATGGACTGCAGCCCCCCAGGCTCCTCAGTCCATGAGATTCTCCAAGCAAGAATACTGGAGTGGGTTGCCATTTCCTTCTCCAGAGGATCTTCCCGACCCTGGTATCGAACCCTGGTCTCCCGCATTGGAGGCAGACGCTTTAACCTCTGAGCCACCAGGGAAGTCCTTAGAAATGTTAATTGGTACAGCCGCTGTGGAAAGCAGTTTGGAAGTTCCTCAGAAACATTAAAAGAAGTACTGTGTGTTCTCAGTTTTCACTCATGGGTTTTTATCTACAGAAAGTGAAAGCACTAATGTCAGAAATTACATGCACCCCAGTGTTCTTAGCAGTGCGAGCTAACAGTAACCTGGACTTGGAGACCACCCAAGTGTCCATCGACAGATGGATGGATTCGGAAGATGTGGTATATATATTCCATGGAGTATTGCTGCTGCTGCTAAGTCACTCCAGTCGTGTCCGACTCTGTGCGACCCCATAGACAGCAGCCCACCAGGCTCCTCCATCCATGGGATTTTCTAGGCAAGTGTACTGGAGTGGGTTGCCATTGCCTTCTCCCAATGGAGTATTACTTGGCCATAAAAAAGAATGAAATGTTCACATTTGAAATAACATGGGTGGACTTGGACAGTGTTATACTTAGCGAGATAAAGGAGAGAAAAATTACTAGTGTAATTTTTTTTCACTTACATGTGGCATGTAAAAGATAGAACAAGTGGACAAGCACAAGAAAACAGGAATAGACTCACAGATACAGAAAGCAATCTAATAGTTTCCAGAAGTGAGGGGTTGGGAGGATGGAGGAACTAGGTGAAGGGGAGTGAGAGGCACTAAGTGCCCGCTGTAAAATAAATAAGGGAGAGAATGTATAGTGGAGGGAATATAGTCAACAATTGATAATAACCCCAGTCTATCAATATCACTTATTTCAAATAAAGACACTGTAATTTCAGGTGCTTCCTTCGTGGCTCAGATGGTAAAGAATCTGCCTGCAATGCAGGAGACCCGGGTTCCATGCCTGGGTCGGGAAGACTCCCCTGAGAAGGGAATGGCAACCCACTCCAGTATTCTTGCCTGGAAAATTCCATGGTGGGCTACAGTCCCATGGTGGGTCACAAAGAGTCTGACACGACTGATCAACACACACACACACACACACACACACACACACACACTTTCAGGGGCTTCAGGAACATGGTGCAAATCCTGGATCAGTTTTGTGATAAAGTTGGAATCTGGAACTTTTCCTAAAGAACTGCTACTGATAGACCTTCTTAGGCTTACATACGTAATGACATCCAGGAGGAAAAATAGTTAATGAATGAAGCTGGCCAAGAAAAGAGCAACAACCCATGTAAAAACAAATTTACTCATCCAAAGGCCCCCTTTTTTATCATGTACTGCTCCGTTTCATATACACATAAGGTTTTGCTGCTTTTATGGGCTCACCAAGTGGAGTGATTCATTTCACTTTCCTCTGAGGATTTTTTTTCCCAAAAAAAAAAAAAAATGGGCCAGCACAGAATGAATTCTGAATGAAGTATAAGGGGTTCTTTGCAATGGATTTATGTACTATAGACTTACAGTTTCGTTGATGCAGATACCATATATCCATGCATAAACTATACATTAGCATTCACGCTTTTTCAGATAAAAAGGATAATGTTTATGCATGCGTGTGAAAATACAAAATTGTTTACGAAAGCATTGCCTATTTCCATATTATGAATTTCTTTCTATGTTTAGATGTCTAGATGAGTTGATAGATGGATGATGGATGGGTGGATGAAGGACTAGTGAAGAAGGGACACAGAGCTATGTGTGCAGCATTGAAAGTCTTTGCCCACTGGGTGTCATGGTTTTCCCCATAATGCTTGACCCACCACAAGTATTTGAGGGGTTCCTGTAATTCCTGGGCAGCAGTTGCTGGTGTACGTGGCAAGTTTTATTAAACCACACCACCTTCCTTTTTCAGATTGCTGTGCTGTCTTTCAAACACATTGTCAGTGTTGTTTTTCTGCCTAAAATTGGCTGATGAGGATTAAATCTACAAATATTATTTTTTAATGTCTGAATATGTAAGTATCTAGAAATTACATAATTGTGTTGGTCATATTTAGGTTTTATTGTATCAAAGTCAAATCTGCAGAATTTGTGTGTTGCATTTAGGCTTGTGCTTGGATATGTTTGTAATAAACTCTTTGCTCTACGGAATTTCTATAGTACAAAGGCGAAGCAATTATTAGATATTGTCGTTGAGTCTGTAAGTCATGTCCAGCTTTTTCCAACCTCACAGACTGCAGCACTCCAGGCTTCCCTGTCCATCACTATCTCCCCGAGTTGGCTCAAACTCACGTCCATCGAGTTGGTGATGCTATCCAACCATCTCATCCTCTGTCGTCCCCTTCTCCTCCTGTCTTCAGTCTTTCCCAGCACCACGGACTGGAAAAGACCGTCTTTTCGGCTCTTTGCATCAGGTGGTCAGAGTATCGGAGCTTTGGCTTCACCATCAGTTCTGCCGATCATTATTAGATGCGGTGATCACATTTGAGCGTCTGCTTGCTGTTACCAGTGTGGCGTGGCCGGATGCGTGTGTCTTGGCTGACATATCATCAGAGTGAGTGCACCATTAATTCGAACCAGACAGCCGTGTTTCTCCCCTGTGAAAGTGATTCGCCCTGCCAGGTCCGATGGCAGTGAGTGTGCAACAATTAAAAGCAGTTGTGCTTGTTGCATCACAGAAATGCTACTGTATTTGTTTTAGAAAAAAAAAAACACACTCTCAGGGTAGAATGTGCCAGATGGGAAGATTTGGCCGCATGCTCCGAGGACACCGTGGAAAGTGTTCTTGTGTTTTTTGACTTCCTGTATTTTTCTCACTCTGAAGACTAGTTTTCGCCAGAACTGCTAAGGTGAAACTGATGAAGAGGCTGTCTAGTTAGAAGCCCTGGTATGATGGGATATGTGTGGGGAAATTGTTGGAAAGGTGACAAGGAGCTTGCCTGTCTGTTTTATTTTTCTTGTTTCTGTTTAACTCTCGAAAATTTGCAAGTTATGCTTCAGTGGCACAGCACTGAGTCTTGGAAGAATCTTTAAATGACAGTGTTTGCATATTCTGGTTGTTGTGGATATATATATATATATATATATATATATATATATTTAAGTGGCCTTTTGTGAGTTGGCTTGACATCTTGACATCTTTAGTTTCCACACAAAGAGTCTGATGGTGGCGTCGTGATTCTCACTTAAAGTTCCTGGGAGAGATACAACAGTTAACAGTTTGCAAAACGGATGGGTTCATGGAAGGTCTGCTTTTGTTTGAATGAAAGGATCTTTTTTTTTTCCACCATTCAAATGGGGAAGAACACAGCCAATGCCCAGTTCTTTCAAATTCATGTTGAAAATGGTTTATGGATGGTGCCAGAGGAGGAATCAGAAATCAGCAAGAAAACAGGGAGATGCTGTTCTCGGTTACAGATGTCAATAGAAAAAAAATTTTAACGAGATAAAAATGAAGAAAAATTCAAAAGCTCTCATTAAACATCTTCAGGCACATACTACTTGAATGAACCTGAAGTTCCCCTTCAACAAAACCCATGCCCTCAGGGAACTGTCAAACCATCCAGGAGTCAGACACTAAACAAATATTCACAGAGATACCTCATTAAAAACATGAGAAGTTTTGTTGGTAGCCCTGTGTTGTTTTGGGTGTACAGAGAAGGTTTCCCTGAGGAATTGCCGTGTTGGTTCATCAGGCTGGTGGGGAACAAGGTTTGTGTATTATTTCAGCTCAGCAAAGGCATTCTGTTGAATCCTGAACTGGAATCGTGGACTGAAGCTGAAGCTCCAATCCTTTGACCACCTGATTCAAAGAACCAACCTATGGGAAAAGAAACCCTGATGCTGGGAAAGATTGAAGGCAGGAGGAGAAGGGGATGACAGAGGATGAGATGGTTGATGGCATCACCGACTCGATGGAAGTGAGTTTGAGCAAACTCGGAGTTGGTGATGGACAGGGAGGCTTGGCGTGCTGCGGTCCTTGGGGTTGCAAAGAGTTGGACACGACTGAGTGACTGAACTGAACTGCACAGATCTGGCTAATGGAGAAAAGCTCATAGTATGTAGAGACTGAACAGATCTGGAAATTTCATAGGTCTCCATCTGTAGCTGAGTCCTGGGAGGAGGTTGGCAAGGGGGTTCCTCAAGGGCACACCTGAGGCCTGTGGGTGGATCAGTGCATGTTGGAAGGATCCCAGCCTCAGGAAGAAGGTGGGGAATCTTACCTGGCGGGCAGCCAGGGTCACCACGGTCCTGCTCACACTGTCTGGAGTGGGTGAACTTGCCGTGTCCTTGAAACCTTGGTGGAGATGAGTATCGAGAGACGTTTGGTCACACTGCTCTGAATCTCCAAAGAGAAACACGAGTTAGGGACGAATAATGCTGAATTTTGCCAGTTTTTCTGGCCCATGGTGTCTGGGAACATATGCTGTTCCCACAAATACCTGCCGTCATCTCAGTCAGTTGCTTAGGACTTACCTACAGATGAACGACCAAAAAAAAAAAAATCAGTAAAGGAATTATCCTCCAATTAAAAATTTAAAAAAAAATGACATCCCAGTGGAACTCAGTTTTCGCAGGCTGGCTTCCCTGTGGGTTGACGTCGTTCATGGCTTCAAGCTTGTAGACTCACACCTTGATCTAGGCTGAAACATGAATGTGGAGTCTTTGCTCGCCAGGATGGTGGTTGAAGAGGCGGGGTTGATGCCAGAGGCCGCAGTTGCACAGCTTGGCTCTGGTGCGTGATTTATCAGATCTTTATTATTTTTTTTTTTCTAACATCTATTTAGGCGAAATGAAAAGCACAAAACCGTTATATACAACCTGGCCGTGAGCATGGGCCCTTAGAATCAGTGAAAGTCCTTATGAATTATCTGAACTGGTGAGGTGAGGGGGGCGCACTCAGTGAAAGGTCTTGTGAATATTTGAGCTCAGCACAGGCATCTCGTTGACTCCTGACTTGGAGTCACCCTCTGTCTAATGGAGGGAAAGTCGTACTGAGTATAGACTGTGAACAGGTCTGCAGACGTCGTAGAGGGTGTTCAGTCATGCAGAGATGAGTCAGTGACTGCCTTTGTGATGGCACGTTCACCTCTCATGTTCCGTCTCAGCTGTGGCCACCTACAAAGGGTTGGGGGGTGGGGTCTAGTTCAACACTCATTGATGGCAAAGTCACTGTCCTTACTTACCAAGTCTCCTGGCTGTGAACTCACACGCCCCAGATTGTGTGCACTCTGTGGCTTCAGTTGTGTCTGACTCTTTGCGACGCTGTGGCCTGCAGCCCGCCAGGCTCCTCTGTCCATGGGATTCTCCAGGCAAGCATACCGGAGTGGGTTTGGCATTCCCTTCTTCAGGGGATCTTCCCGACCCAGGGATCGAATTTGTGTCTCCTGTGTATCCTCCATTCTATGCAGATTCTTTACCGCTGAGCCACCTTCGAGGACCACACCTTGATTTATTTGGCCTTAATAAATAATTTGTCACATAAAATGTGTTTTTGAAATATATAATTTTAACATAAAATCTCATGTGTCTGCTAAAAACTTCTCTCCATAGGCTCAACTTCTCTAGGCAAAAATACTGGAGTGGGTAGTGGGTTGCCATTCCCTTCTCCAGGAGATCTTCCCAACCCAGGGATGGAACCTGGGTCTCCTGCGCTGCAGGTGGATTCTTTACCGTCTGAGACACCAGGGAAGCCCATTGCAAGTACAAATGTCAGTCATTTTCTCGTTTCAAAACTCTGCCCATTCCAACACTGTGGAGCTGTCTAGGGCGAGACAGTGTCGTCCCCCTGGGTCCTGCAGGTGCATTTGGAGTGTCTAGCTGAGGAATAAGCTAAGCAGCCCATTTCTCTAGACTCGCATCCTACAGATGGGTCAGAAGTAAGGACCCTGATGTCTTCTGAGTCCTCTTGGGGTCTGACTTCCCAAGGGCAGTTGTCACAGTCGGAAAGCACACTGTGGTGGAGTCTGTGCTAAGGGTGTATGTCCTCTGAAGTAGGGCAAAGGCAGCGATCAGCCCAGAAATGACTGCAGCGACTCGCTGATTGATGAGTTCCTTTACAGCGGTGTCTCACAGCAGATGGACATGAGAGCTCAGTGGCACATAGCATGGAGGTGCAGAGCTCTTTAGACCACATCAAGATCAAATTGAATTTGATTGTGTGTCAGCAGTGAGGGTCAGCTGGGTCACTGATTGCTATCACATGAATTTATAAAATTGTGAGCTTGACAGTATCAGTCTACATGATCAGCAGATGTTTCAGAGCTGAATACATTGCATTTCAGTTCAGTTCATTCAGTTCAGTTGCTCAGCGGTTTCTGACTCTTTGCGGCCCCATGGGCTGCAGCACGCCAGGCCTCCCTGTCCATCACCAACTCTCGGAGCTTGCTCAAACTCCTGTCCATTGAGTCGGTGATGCCCTCCAACCATCTCATCCTCTGTCTTCCCCTTCTCCTCCTGCCCTCTATCTTTCCCAGCATCAGGGTCTTTCCCAATGAATCAGTTCTTCACATCAGGTGGCCAAAGGATTGGAGCTTCCGCTTCAGCATCAATCCTTTCAATGAATATTCAGAACTGATTTCCTTTAGGATGGACTGGTTGGATCTCCTTGCAGTCCAAGGGACTCTCAAGAGTCTTCTCCAACACCACAGTTCCAAAGCATCAGTTCTTCAGTGCTCAGCTTTCTTTATGGTCCAACTCTCACATCCATACATGACTACAGGAAAAACCATAACTCTGACTAGATGGCCCTTTGTTGGCAAAGAGTGAGAGAGAGACATACAGAAAGAAAGGGTTTTGCCATTCTTAGACCTAAATATTCTTGATTCAAACAAGCAAGACTTCTATGGGAGATGTTAAAAAGTGGATATTTCCACATGATGTACTCTCCATTATATCAGGGTAGAATGACATCCAGTTATAAAAGTATGCCATTTGGGGACTTCCCTGGCAGTCCAGGGGTTAGTCTGTGCACTTCCACTCTAGGGGGCCCAAGTTCAATGCTCCTCAGGGACCCAAGATCCTGCTGGCCACTTAAGTGTTAGTTGCTCAGTTGTGTCTGACTCATGGCTACCCCATGGACTGTAGCCCATTTGTCTCCTCGGATCATAGAGCTTTCCAGGCAAGAATACTGGAATGACTTGCCATTCCCTTCTCCAGGGGATCCTCCTGACCCAGGGATCAATCCCAGGTCTCCTGCATTGCAGGCAGGTTGTTTACCATCTGAACCACCAGGGACGCTCTAGTGCATGGCCAAAAAAGAAAGAAAAAAAAAGGACCAGGGGAATTTATTTCCAAAAAGCTAAATAAAAACGAATGTTTTAATAAGTTAAAAAAAGAATCTTTATCCTTCTGTGGTATTGTCCTGTGGAAATTGTAAGAGAGCAAAGTGGCCGTTTTTGATCATAAAATGTAGTTCTCAGTGCTCACTGTCTGTGTACACTGAAACAAGTCTCCAAAGAGTTAAGCGTGGTGTTTAAACTCAGTGTGCAGTGAAATGCACAGATGGAACGCCGTGCCTAATGCGTGTCAGGCATAGGCAGGCTTGCACAGGGGACCCAGGGCCGCACAGAAGTCGCCAGTAACGTCACCTACAAGGCCTGTCTGTCTATCGCCACGCTGCCAGGAAGAATAAGACATATGTTCCACAGTGAGAGCGTTTTATGACTCGGGAATCCCCATCTGGGGAAAGTGACTCTAGCTAACGGTAGGAAAACAGGTCAGTGGACTCTGCTGGAAGTAAAACCCTGAGGGAGACGGTTAAAGAGCAGAGTTTCTGTGGGTCTCATAAATAGAGGAGGACTGAGCAGTCTCACCCAACAGAGCTCAGGGCGAGTGTAGGGTGAGAGTGCAGGACTGGTGTTGGGGACAGGGGGCTGGGGACCCTCTGGGAGGCCTGAGAGTGCCATGGAGGGCGTATTGGTAGGTTACAGGGACCGCTGGTGGCTTACAGGTGAAGAAGCAGGTTAAATGGCACCGCTGGAGAATGGGGTTTGCACACTGCTGACAAAGACTTACAGTAACTTTATTCACTCAGTCATGTCTGACTCTGTGAACCCATGGACTGCAGCACGCCAGGCCTCCCTGCCCATCACCAACTCCTGGAGCTTACTCAAACTCATGTCCTTCGAGTTGTTGATGCCATCCATCCAACCATCTCATCCTCTTTCACCCCCTTCTCCCACCCTCAGTCTTTCCCAGCGTCTGGATCTTTTCCAGCGAGTCAGATCTTCTCATCAGGTGGCCAAAGGATTGGAACTTCAGCTTCAGCATCAGTCCTTCCAATGAACATTCAGGACTGATTTCCTTTAGGTTGGACTGGTTGAATCTCCTTGCAGTCCAAGGGACTCTCAAGAAGTCTTCTCTGACACCACAGTTCAAAAGCATCCATTCTTCAGCCTTCAGCTTTCTTTATGGTCCAGCTCTCACATCCATACCCGGCTGCTGGAAAAACTGTAGCTGACTTGATTGCATGTAACTTGAGGGGGCATAATCAAGGCTCACCACCCAGAGCAGACATGCGAGCCCTGACATTGATCCTCACACACAGTATATCCTTGTAGCAGAGCCGTCCAGTGGAATTTCCCATGCTGACCCAGAGTTCCTGCACCGGTGCTGCCCAATGTGGTGGCCACTGGCCACGTGTGACTTTGACCCCTTGACATGTGCTGAGGTTGACTGAGAAGCTGTCTTTTTTATTTTATTTTTCGCTGCGCTGGGTCTTCCTTGCCGTGCATGCTTTCTTTTGTTATGGTGTGAAGTGAATGACTCTTTGTGACCCCATGGACTGTGCACTCCAGGGAATTCTCCAGGCCAGAATCCTGGAGTGGGTAGCCTTTCCCTTCTCCAGGGGAATCTTCCCAACCCAGGCATGGAACCAGGGTCTTCTGCACTGCAGACAGATTCTTTACCAGCTGAGCCACCAGGGAAGCCCTTTGCTGTGCTGAGTGGGGGGCTAATCTTTGGTGTCAGTGTACGCTTCTCATTGCAGTAGCTCATGTTAATTGCTGAGAAGGCAATGGCACCCGACTCCAGTACTCTTGCCTGGAAAATCCCATGGATGGGGGAGGAGCCTGGTGGGCTGCAGCCCATGGGGTTGCTAAGAGTCGGACACGACTGAGCGACTTCCCTTTCACTTTTCACTTTCATGCATTGGAGAAGGAAATGGCAACCCACTCCAGTGTTCTTGCCTGGAGAATCCCAGGGATAGGGGAGCATGGTGGGCTGCTGTCTCTGAGGTTGCACAGAGTCGGATACGACTGAAGTGACTTAGCAGCAGCAGCAGCATCTTAATTGCAAAGCATAGGCTCTAGGGCTAGTGGGCTTCAGTACTTGCAGCACACAGATTCAGTTGGTCCATGGCATTTGGGATCTTCCTGGACCAGGAATCGAACCCATGTTTCCTGTGTTGGCAAGCAGATATATAACCATTGGACCACCAGCAAAGTCCCTCATTTAGTTTTAATGTCACTTAAATATAAATGTAATAACCAGATAGCTGCTGGGCAATAGTATCAGCCTAGCTGTATAAGACTGTAGAGTGAAAAAGAAAGCTTGTATAACATATTGAATGATACAAGACACATTTTGACTGTTTGAGGTTAAGGAGAAGGCAACGGCACCCCACTCCAGTACTCTTGCCTGGAAAATCCCATGGACGGGGGAGGAGCCTGGTGGGCTGCAGTCCATGGGGTCGCTAAGAGTCGGACAGGACTGAGCAACTTCACTTTCACTTTCCACTTTCATGCATTGGAGAAGGAAATGGCAACCACTCCAGTGTTCTTGCCTGGAGCATCCCAGGGATGGTGGAGCCTGGCGGGCTGCCGTCTATGGGGTCGCACAGAGTCGGACACGACTGAAACGACTTACTTAGCAGCAGCAGCAGCAGCAGGTTAAGGAATTTCTGCCATTTCTCTTTCTGATACTCTTCTCAAGGTCACTATCAGTAGGTTCCTGCCTTATTATGATGCTTGCTGTTCAGAGCATCTCCAAGGACACCCTGGAGGGCGTAATGAACTGGCGGTCTAGGGCTGATCTAATTTGGTGACTCACGCTTTCTCTTCTCTCTGTTACAGTGACTCGAGCAATTTTAATTGAACATTTTCACGTGGTGCTTATCAAATGACTTCAACTTTTTAATATGCGTTGCTTGGTGGCAGCTCGTTTCTGGGAGTGGATTTCTTCCGCCGGCTGAGAGAAACGCCTCCCCCTCCAGAAAGTCATTTCACGCTCAGAGATTTCCTGCTGTTGTGGATCTCGGTCTTGGGCAAAACAGTCAAGGCGGGTGAAACAGGCATACCAGGCATGGAGGAAGGTCACCCCCGTGAGCAGAGAACAGTGATGAGAGAGTGCTGGCCGGAGCAACAGTGGCCGGGAAGGTCTGGGTGGAAAAGCAAAACCCAGCCCAACCTAGGGATTGCAGACCGCGAAATGCAGACTGATAGGTTACTAGTCATGGCTGGGATGGCTCAGCAGTCTGCCTGCTAATGCAGGAGGTGCATGTTGGATCCCCATTTGGGGAAGATCCCCTGGAGGAGGACACGGCAACCCACTCCAGTAGTCTTGCCTGGGAAATCCCCATGGACAGAGGAGCCTGGTGGGCTATAGTCTATAGGGTTGCAAAGAGCTGGACATGCCTGAGGTACTAAACAATAGCAGCAGTGTCTTAAGATGAGACCTCCTCTTCCTCTGAATGTGACACAGAGGAAGAGACACATCTGACCCCAGTCCCACTCAGGCACATCCATGGGGGCTGCGGTCTATGGAGAACAGAGCTAGAGAAAATAGTGATCTAAATTAGAAGAAAAGAGCTCAGTGCTGTGCTGGAAGAAGTGATTCCTACCCTCACCAGGGTTACCAAGAATAGTAAAGAACAGACACGGGCCGGTGAAAGATGGTGAAACCCAGAGGCTGAAAACCCAGCCCTCAGCTTGTGGAGGAGAATCCAGATGTGTGTGGTCTGAGATAATCATGGTTTAGATTAGCATTTGATGTGGACTTCCCTGGTGGCACTAACTGGAAAAGAACCCGACTGCCAGTGCAGGAGACGCAAGGAGTCGGGTTCCACCCCTGGGTCGGGAAGATGCCCTGGAGGAGGGCATGGCAACCCACCCCAGTATTCTTGCCTGGAGAATCCCATGGACAGAGGAGCCTGGCGGGCTGCAGTCCGTAGGGTCGCAGAGTCGGACACGGCTGAGCACGCACGCACTGCATTTTATAGGAAAACTGGTCATTTGTTTCCGTGTACTGCATTTGCAAGTGAAAAAACCATTTGAGATCTCATAGATGCCATGACAATGAGAATTTCTATGGAAGTGACCTTGATCTGTCAATAGAGAATTTTATGTCTTAGGAATATTTAGTAGTAGCGTTAGCCGCTCAATCGTGTCCGACTCTCTGCGACCTCACGGACTGTAGCCCGCCATGCTCCTCTGTTCGTGGGCTTCTCCAGGCAAGAATTCTGGAGAGGGTTGCCATTTCCTTTTCCAGAGGATCTTCCCAACCCAGGGATCAAGCTTGGGTCTCTCCTGTGTGGCAGGCACATGCTTTACCATTTGAACTACAGGGAAGACTTTAGGAAGAGAAGAATTCATGAAAAAGCAAACAACAGCCTGCCTCATTTCTAATCCCGTTTCCCGCATCCGAGTATTACAGATAGGGCCTGAACTTGGACCTGTGGCCTTTCTATTTGTGACGTGTGTCTCAGATTCCGAGACGCCCGCTGAGGGAACCCGTTATAACTTTTTTTTTTAATCAATTTATTTCTTTTAGTTGGAGGCTAATTACATGATGATACTGTAGTGGTCTTCCACTGGTTGTATAGAGGCACACAGAGAATCAGAGGACCCCTCCTCCGGACACTTTGTAGTTTCCGTGCTGTGATTTCTCAGAACAAGGGCGGTTTTTCTTCGGAAGAGGTTTTCGGACGTTGACTGCTGTGAATGAGACGGAGAGCTCCGTTGGCGTTGGCCTGCTTGGTGGGGAGAGCCGGCAAAGCAGTGGGAGTTAGTGCCTAGCCTGGGCAGAAAGGAGACGGGCAGGCAGTGGCTGTCCCAGGGTCCTGCTTAAGGGGCCTCCTCAGCACACCCTCGGGGGATCTGTGTGCTTCAGCCTGAGTGGACGCAGGGGGTCCTGAGCCTGGCGCTTTTGCAGGCAGCGCAGGCAGCGAATCTGCTTCCTGGTTTCCTGTAGGCTATGTCTCTTGGCTGGAAAACCCTGGAGCATCTAGCCGCTTGCTGCCCTTCCTGGTGGAAATCCTAATTAATTAAGTCAGGCTCATAAAGAAAGCCGAGCACCGAAGAATGGATGCTTTGGAACTGTGGTGTTGGATAAGACTCTTGAGAGTCCCTTGGACTGCAAGGAGATCCAACCAGTCTATCCTAAAGGAAGTCAGTCCTGAATGTTCAGTGGAAGGACTGATGCTGAAGCTGAAACTCCAGTCCTTTGGCCACCGGATGGGAAGAACTGACTCATTTGAAAAGACGCTGATGCTGGGAAAGATTGAGGGCAAAAGGGGATGACAGAGGATGAGATGGTGGGATGGCATCACCAACTCAATGAACATGAGTTTGAGTAAGCTCTGGGACTTGGTGCTGGACAGGGAGGCCTGGCGTGTTGCAGTCCATGGGGTCGCAACGAGTCAGACAGGACTGAGCAACTGAACTGAACATGCCTGAGGCAGGAGTTGTTCACTTCCTCATGGAGTCCAGGGCTAAGTGTCTCTCGAGGAGACAGTTGAACACGAGGAGGAATGGGCCTTGGGAGGAGACCCGCGGGCAGGACAGGGATGGGCTGATCGAGATGCTGGCTGAAGTCTTCTCCTCGGGTGCCTATCTGAGTCACAGTACTATGTTCATTTCTGCATAAAATATAGCTGTGGTCAGATAGTGCCTCTTGCAGCGTTAATTAGCTGACTGTCCCTTTAGAATGCAGACATCGCGAAGCAACATCGTTAAGTACACAGATTACATGCTGCGGGCATGTATGAAAATGTTAATGAGGAGGAAGGAGTAAGTGAGTGAAGAAACTGCTGCTGTCTTTGGTAATTTAGCTGATGTGTATGTTAGTTGCTCAGTTGTGTCTGACTCTTTGCAACCCTGTGGACTGTAGCCCACCAGGCTCCTCTGTCCATGGGATTTTCCAGGCAAGGATACGGGAGCGGGTGGCCCTTCCTTTCTCCAGGGGAATCTTCCTGACCCAGGGATCGGACCCAGGTCTGCACTGCAGCAGGATTCTTTACCGTCTGAGCCACCAGGAAAGCTGATAATTAAGCTGATAAACATTCACTGACATTGGACTTAAAATGTCACATGCTGTTTAAGGACATTTCGGAAAGGATCATTTTTAATACCTACGAATTGCTATCATGGATGACTTTTTCAGTAATTTGAGGCATTTCTTTCTGTGAAACTGAGAATTTCTACTTTATTTAGTAAAATGTCTTAGTTTTATACCACAAAATGCTTGGTGGTCACAATTAACGTGGAATTAAGAATTTTTGCTTAAGGAACCTGATGCCTATCTTTGTCTGAAGTCTTCCAGAAATCTTTTTAGTTTATAAGGAAACATAATACCTCCACCGTTCTTAACTCACATGGTTATTAACGTGTATGAAAATAGCCCAAGTGTTTTCTTAAGCTCCATTGGATAACAGCATAATTGTTCTACCTGGATACAGGATTATATCAGCACATGTTACAAACAGATCATTTTCTAGAAACACACACAAAAAAGAGCAGAGATGAATTTCAGGGCGCTTGAACTCATCACCAGAGACCAAAATTGCTGTACCTCAAATTCTCAGAGTGAAGTGAAAAATGTCAGCTCACGTGCTCAAAGAGTTATTTGTTCTAGATTTAATCTCACAGCTATTTAGGCGGGGAAGATTGAACTTCAAGGTAAAATGTCACTAGATGTATTTTCAGATCTTTCTCAAAGCTTGATTACTCTTGTTTATGGAGAATAAAGTTTTAATGCTTGCCTTGTATTCGCTGAAAACTCCTGGTGTATTTTTTTCTGAGATTAGTATCCTGGGAGGAGGGAGGAACATCTCTGTATTGAAGCTGGAAGTTTAGCACTGGACGGGGGAGAGCTGAGGTTGGGGCTGACACTTGCTCCTTTGGACATCAGTTTGTGATGAATCAGCCATGTACTATGATGGCAAACCTTCTAGGAATCTGCAGTACCCTATGTGTGGTAGGCTTAACTCAGGAGAGCCATAATTGTGGGGAAAAAAAAACCCAAAAAAACAGGCGCAGACAGTAAGTAACTGCAGAAACATGACTGGCATAATTTAAACCAGCAAATCGGGGCTTTCCTGACTGTCGAGTGGTTAAGAATCTGCCTTTCAGCGCAGAGGACCTGAGTTCGATCCCTGGTTGGGGAAGGAAAATCTCACACACTTGGTGGCTACTAAGACCGAGCGCCCCAGCTAGAAAGCCTCTGGGTTGCAACCAAAGATCACGCCTGCCGCAACTAAGATCCAACACGGTCAAGTAAATAACTCATGATCAAATTATTATTTTATTTAGTTAATGCAATTTTTTAAAAAAAAATGGGCTTCTCTAATAGCTCAGTTGGTAAAGAATCTGCCTGCAATGTGGGAGACCCTGGTTTGATTCCTGAGTCAGGAAGATCTGCTGGAGAAGGGATAGTCTACCCACTCCAGTGTTCTAGGGCTTCCCTGGTGGTTTAGCTGGTAAAGAATCCACCTGCAATGCGGGAGGACATGGATTCGATCCCTGGGTTGGGCAGATCCTCTGGAGAAGGGAAAGGCTACCCACTCCAGTATTCTGGACTGGAGAATCCCATGGACTGTATAGTCCTTGGGATCGCCAAGGATCGGACACCACTGAGCGACTTTCACTTTCTTTCACTTCTTTCACTTTCAATTTAGAAACGCTTTATAAAAATAAAGCAGTGCATGTAGCTCACAACAGAAGGATATGGAGGTTGCCGGGAGATCCTTCCGGGCAGGGTCCAGGTCATCTGTTTTGAAGGGGGTTTGAGAAACCGTCTTCTCCTCAACCTCTAATCAAACTCCATTTTGTGATTAACACAATGCTTCATATTATTTTTCCCGTTGAGTTGAATTGGGTATCTGCCTCCTGGCACGTTTCTGTGCAAGGATGATAAAATACCGATGGAACACATTCTATGATCTTAAGGAGAATGCAGTTAGGAACACGCAGGCGGTATTCACGGGAGACAGGAGGTGACTGCATGGGTTGCCTGTGATATCGCCAAACCAGTGGAGTCCTAAGCGCTGTGCACAGCAAGCCCCCTGCATACGCGCCTCCAAGCCGTGAACCTGCAGAGATACGAACGTGCGTCCACGCGTCCAGTCCCGTACGTTGGGCCACGTGCCTCTGTCCTCTGCAAGTGGCTGTGTTTTTTGTGTATCTTGCTGTACAGTGGTACATGAAGTACCACAGACAGTGTCTTTATTTCACGCCCAGGATGTCCGGAAGCAGTCGTACAGGCAGCAGTGACGTCGTAGCCCGGTACCGCTCAAAAGCACCAGCTGTTGTACTCTGCTACTATACTTTTCAGGGTATTGTATTGTAACATTAATACCTGTTTGCTAAGCTTTGTATTTGCTTTTCTAAAACTTTTTCCAAATTTTAATTTAATTTTTTGGGGGCTGTACAAGATCTTGACTGTCGCACCCGGGCTTGCTCTAGCTGTGGCTCTTGAGCTCCGTTGCCCTGAGGCATGTGGGATCTTCCCCAGCCAGGGGTTGAACCCATGTCCTTGGCATTGCAAGGCAGATTCTAAGCCACTGACCGCTGGAGAAGCCCCTGTTTTGTTTTTTTTTTACTTTGTGTGGAAAGTATTGTAAACCTATTACACTACACCATTCTAGGTGGCTCAGATGGTAAAGAATCTGCCTGCAGTGCAGGAACCCGGGTTTAATCCCTGGGTCAGCAAGATTCCCTTGGAGAAGGGAATGGCAACCCACTCCAGTATTCTTGCCTGCAGAGTCCCACGGACAGAGGAGCCTGGCAGGCTGCAGTCTATGGGGTTGCAAAGAGTCAGACATGACTGAGTGGCTAACACACACTCTGTAGCTTGACGGTATTAGTTGGGTGCCCAGGCTCAGTCAGTTGTTCTTTTTGGACCGATTGGACTTAGAAAGATGCTCTCTGAAGAGAATTTGTTTGTATGTCGGAGACTACTGTTCTTGAGAGACAGGAGGTACCACTTGGGGGGTGTAATTGAGGCTTCAAGGGAGCTGAGAGACAGGTGAGAGCTCAAAGAATCACTGCACACATAGGAATAAAGGAGTTCATGGTTGGGGTTAAGGTGGGCATAGCTCAATGGTATTTCCCCCAGCTGTATTGCAGCATACTTGGCGTATGACATGGTGTAAGTTTAAGGCGTAGGAAGTGTTGATTTGATGACCAATGTTGGCCGCAAAATGATCGCCAGTGTAGGTGAGCTCACGCTTGCATCATGTGAGCTAATTCCACTTCTGTCTCGTGGCGGGAACATTGGCCGTCAACTCTGTTGGTGGTGGTCAACTGTACAGTAGGGAGTTAACGGCATTTGTGGCACTGTGTTTTACCGAGCAAAGGAGGACAGTGACGTTTTGTCTCCAAGTGGTTCCCATGGGAATTGGACTAGGATTTTTTTTTTTTTTTTACCAAAGGGCTATTTCTGCCCTAGTTCTCCTCCTAGGGCAGACATCTAGGTACACAGAGGTGTACAGTAAGGCTCCTAATGGTGTTTTTAGCGATAGTCTCTCTTCTGGGAGAAGGAAATGACAAGCCACCCCAGTATTCTTGCCTGAAAGTCCCACAGACAGAGGAGCCTGGCGGGCTACAGTCCATGGGGTAGCAGAGAGTCAGACACGACTAAGTGACTAACACTTTGACTTTCACATTTTCTTCTGCAATAGGAAGTCTGTTCCTGTTGCAGATTAAAATGGCAAGAATTGGAAAAAGCCACTGGTTGCAGGCAGGCATAGTATCAACAACAACATATGCCCTTTCTCTGCAGCGTGTGGTTAAATGAGGTCACTGCCACGAGCAGAATTAGGTTGCTGGGGCTCTGAATTCTTTGTTGTCTTCGGAATTAATCTCGTAACCATCTTTTATCAGGTATTCATTTCTCCCACCAATTATAAGATGCTGAGGAATAGCTTGAGTTCAGTCAGTTGAAGCAAATGCTTGAGTTTGTTTGATAAAATGGTACAATAAACCAACTCCCCATCTCCCCCAAGGGGGGAAAAATATTCATTTTACAGCACTCTATTTGTACAGGTATTTTCAAAACCTGAACTTAGCGTGACCTTGGCACTTAGCAGATAATGTGAGCCATTATGTAACTGAAAACATATTTTAAAAACAGAGAGGACAGGCAAGTCATAACTGCTGCAAAGGTCAATTGTTTCATGAGGAGCGGCGTTTTTCACATTATTTGCTGGAGTAAATAAATGCCTAGTCCAATAACGAACTTCTTTCAAATTCGTCGGATGGCCGACTCCCCCCAAATAATGACGGCTCACAGCGGGGAGTGAGGTTGAGAGCTCTGCATCACGGCGGAAAGCTCACGTTTCGTTTGCCCTCAGGTAAAGCTAGGATGAAGAGTAATTTTCTAAGTGTGTCCTAGTGGTTGCAGTGCCCCCGTTCCTCACGGGGAGACCACGTCTTTGTGACCAGGGGCCTCGTTGCCTCTCTGTCCTTGGCAGACGGGTAAGTTTGATGGGTGAGAGGCTGAGGGATGTGCTGGGATTGTCTGTGGGGGTGAGTCGGGGGGGACACAGCAGCCCCCCACTCCGCCCGCCCCCCCCCGACCAGCAGTTCTGCACAGGGTCACAGGGTATCTGAGAGACCTCCCTAGAACCAACTACGGTTACCTTCAGAAAATGCCGCTGTCCCTATCAGGGTTAGACCTCCAGTCCACAGGCGCTCATAGCTTTGGGGACCCAGGCTGGGTATGTAGGGAAGCCTTGGGGTTTACCCTGCCTTTGAGGATTACTGGTTGGGAAAGTCCAGTGGTCTGCAAGGCAGGGTATCCTCACTTCAAGGTGAAGAACCGAGTTTGTCTTGGAAGGAGAATGTGCATGCATTAAAAAACTTTATTCACCATGTATATTTTCAGTTCAGTAGTTCAGTCATGTCTGATTAGGCGACCCCATGGACTGCAGCACGCCAGGCCTCCCTGTCCATCACCAGCTCCTGTTTGCCTCTCTGTCCTTGGCAGACGGGTAAGTTTGATGGGTGAGAGGCTGAGGGATGTGCTGGGATTGTCTGTGGGGGTGAGTTGGGGGGGGACACAGCAGCCCCCCACTCCGCCCCACCCCCCCCGACCAGCAGTTGTGCATAGGGTCACAGGGTATCTGAGAGACCTCCCTAGAACCAACTACGGTTACCTTCAGAAAATGCCGCTGTCCCTATCAGGGTTAGACCTCCAGTCCACAGGCGCTCATAGCTTTGGGGACCCAGGCTGGGTATGTAGGGAAGCCTTGGGGTTTACCCTGCCTTTGAGGATTACTGGTTGGGAAAGTCCAGTGGTCTGCAAGGCAGGGTATCCTCACTTCAAGGTGAAGAACCGAGTTTGTCTTGGAAGGAGAATGTGCATGCATTAAAAAACATTATTCACCATGTATATTTTCAGTTCAGTAGTTCAGTCATGTCTGACTAGGCGACCCCATGGACTGCAGCACGCCAGGCCTCCCTGTCCATCACCAGCTCCTGGAGCTTGCTCAAACTCATGTCCATTGAGTCGGTGATGCCCTCCAGCCATCTCATCCTCTGTCATCCCCTTCTCCCGCCCTCAATCTTTCCCAGCATCAGGGTCTTTTTCCAGTGGGTCAGTTCTTTGCATCAGGTGGCCAAAGGATTGGCGATTCAGCCTCGGCATCAGGCCTTCCAGTGAATCTTCAGGACTGGTCTCCTGTAGGATGGACTGGTTGGATCTCCTTGCAGTCCAAGGGACTCCCAAGAGTCTTCTCCAACACCACAGTTCCAGAGCATCCCTTCTTCGATGCTCAGCTTTTTATGGTCCAATTCTCACTTCCATGTAGATTTTACTTAATTTGTTTCAGTTTTAAATTTTTTTTTTAACTGAGGTAACTGGTTGTAATATTATAGGTCTCGTGTACAACACTGTATCTCTGCTCTGTGACCAGGGTGTGCTCTCCACCAAAACTGTTTCCCTGTGTCACTGGGCAGCTGATCCCCTACTGCATTTCACCGGCTCCCCCCCCCTTGCCTTCTTGTACCCACTGCTCTGCTCTCTCTATCAAAATGCTTTTGTTTGGCTTGTTCATCCGTATCTCTCTCCTATTCCACACATGACTTAAATCCAAGATACTCGTCTCTCCGTGTTTGACTCATTTCGCTAAGCATGAGAACCTAAAGGTCCATGCATGTTGTCACAAATGGCCAAACTCCATCTCTTTTATGGCTGAGTAGGAGAAGGAAATGGCAACCCACTCCAGTGTTCTTGCCTGGGATGACGAAGCCTGGTGGGCTGCCGTCTATGGGGTCACACAGAGTCGGACACGACTGAAGCGACTTAGCAGCAGCAGTAGTATATTGTAGTATATTTGGGCTTCCCTGGTGGCTCAGATGGGAAAGAATCTGCCTGCAGTGTGGGAGACCTGGGTTCAATCCCTGGGTGGGGAAGATCTCCCTGGAGAAGGGAATGAACCCACTCCAGTATCCTTGCCTGGAGAACCCCGTGGACAGAGGAGCCCAGTGGGCTACAGCCCACGGGGTCACAGAGAGTCGGACACGACCCAGTGACGGAGCACAGCACAGTCCCTTCCACTGTGTATGTGCTACGGATACACCACATCCTCTTTGTCCATTCACCCCTCAGTGGGCACTTAGGTTGTTTCTGCATGTTGACTGTTGACTGCATGTGCAATTTCTACAGAAGAGTGTAAACATGAGCACTGCTGGCTAACGTGCAGTTTAAACGGTGCTGCTGCTGCTAAGTCGCTTCAGTCGTGTCCGACTCTGTGCAACCCCATAGACGGCAGCCCACCAGGCTCCCCCGTCCCTGAGATTCTCCAGGCAAGAACACTGGAGTGGGTTGCCATTTCCTTCTCCAATGCATGAAAGTGAAAAGTCAAAGTGAAGTCGCTCAGTCGTGTCTGACCCTCAGTGACCCCACGGACTGCAGCCTTCCAGGCTCCTCACCCATGGGATTTGCCAGTCAAGAGTGCTGGAGTGGGGCGCCACTGCCTTCTCCGTTAAGCAGTGCTATCTTCTTTTTAAGTTAACAGTAGTTGTGCTTCTTTGCCTTCTCTCCATGAAATGAGTCAGTCTTTGGGATATTATGTACCCTAGTGTGTGTGTTTCTGAATGCATATATGCATATAGGTATAAGTAGGTATACAGAGAGACGGGATACAGAGAAGGGGATGATAGAGTGTCAGATGGCTGGATGGCATCACCAACTCTATGGACATGGGTTTGGGTGGACTCCGGGAGTTGGTGATGGACAGGGAGGCCTGGCGTGCTACAGTCCACGGGGTCACAAAGAGTCGGACACGACTGAGCGACTGAGCTGAACTGATACAGAGAGATAGCTACTTTGTATCCTGATGAATTTCATATATTACACTTGGAAGTTTTCTATAAAAATTAAAAATGATAGTTGAAATGGTATTCGAAACTTTTCTCTGTTCATCACATTTGTCTAATGGCATATAAACATCAGCCAAAATTTGAAATGCCTCTGTAACTGTAAAAGTTCTAGTTAGTCGCTCACTCGTGCCTGACTCTTTGAGACCCCATGGACTGCAGCCCGCCAGGCTCCTCTGTCCATGAGATTTTCCAGGCAAGGACACTAGAGTGGGTTGCCGTTCCCTTCTCCAGGGGATCTTCCCAACCCAGGGATTGAACCTGGGTCTCCTGCACTGCAGGCAGATTCTTTACCAACTGAGCTAGGGCTTCTGTGATAAAAAGTTCTAGTGCTCACATTAAAAAGGTAAAAAAGAAACTGGTGCATGTATACCTATGGCTGATTCGTGTTGAGGTTTGACGAGAAAACAATCAAATTCTTTAAAGCAATTATCCTTCAGTTAAAAAATACATTAATAAAAAAAGAAACTGGTGAAATTAATTTGACATTATAGTGTATTAAACACAGTGTACCTAAAATACTGTGTTCTACATGTGGTCAATGTAAAATGTTCCCTGCTGGCTCTGACAGTGAGAATCTGCCTGCGATGTGACAGACGTGGGTTCGATCCCTGGGTGGGGAAGATCCCCTGGAGGAGGGCATGGCAACCCACTCCAGTTTTCTTGCCTGGAGAATCCCATGGACAGAGGAGCCTTGCGGGCTACAGTCCACAGGGTCGCAGAGAGTCAGACACGACTGAGTGAGCATCAGGGTGTTAAAAGGTGTATGCTAATGGAAATGAGAAAAGGTGTTAAATGGTGTATGCTAATGAAAGTGAGAAAAGGATTACTGGGTTTCTCTGAGTTACTTATATGACATGGTTCGTATCAATGGAGCTTCTTAGAGTTGACTGTTACTGAGAGCTGGTGAGGGGACGCCAAGGTCAGATGCCACTGTGCAGAGAATCTCACAGGGGTTCGAGTTCATTTGTCAGAGAGAGCCTAGGAGGCAGGTACCACTAGTAACTCCCAAGGCCTGGGGAAGGCTAAAGAACCAACCCAGAGAAGCTGAGTGATGGAGAGAACCGTGAGAGCAAGCTGGCCCTGGTACCTGTATTCTGTAATCAAGAAATATTTCTTGGGCCTTCCCGGGGGGTCCAGTGTAAGACATTGTCTTCCAGTACATAGGGTATAAGTTTGATCTCTGATTGGGGACCTAAGATCCCCCGTGTCTCCTGGCAAAAAAAAGAAAAAACACAAGAAACATAGAGGCAGTATTGTAACAAATTCAATAAAAGACTTTAAAAAAAAAAGGTCCACATCAGTTTCTCAGAGCTATCTGAGGTCCTGTCTCCCTGGATGTGGTCATCATTTTGCCCCAAATTAAACTTCACTCACAACTCTGGAAAAAAAAAAAAGAACAAAAAAACCCACATAAATTATTTTTTTTTAAAGAAATAACTTTTCGAATCCAGAATAGAGTCCGGTTATAGAAAGTGTCCATAAGATTCTTAAAATGGGTCCATGGATGAAGCCGCTGGCTTCCTGTTTTGCAGTTGAAGGAAGAAGGTGGCGTGTTCAGTTGAAAAATAGGTTTGGGGGAGTTTTGGAGGCAGTCGTTCGAAGGGATTTCAAGAGCGTGTGAGAGAGACTCACAGCATGGAGAGCAAAACAGGCGGCGGCGGGGGGGGGACTTTGAAAAGTCACAGTTGATGTTCAAATGTCAGCGTGATCTCGTCGAGAAATACGGCTCTTTGACAGATCCTGCAGGAGTAATAGAGATGTGAATTCGATCCCTGGGTCAGGAAGAGGCCCTGGAGAAGGCAACCCACCCCATTATTCTTGTCTGGAGAATCCCATGAACAGAGGGGCCTGGTGGGCTACAGTCCATGCGGTCACAAAGAGTGGGACATGACTGAGCGACTTAGCCATGCACAGGCAGATACAGTGAGGAGCTGCTGGCTTCTGTGTGTGCTTAGTCGCTCAGTCTTGTCCGACTCTTTGCGACTGCATAACCCACCAGGCTTCTCTCCATGGGATTTCCCAGGCAAGGGGATTTCCTTGCAGTGGGTTGCCATTCCTTTCTCCAGGGGGATCTTCCCAACACAGGGATCAAACCTGCATCTTACAGCCTGGACAGGCAGGTTCTCTACTGCTGAGCCACCGGGGAAGCTGTAGGCTTAACTCAGCTGTAGGCTCAACTCACCTCTTCCTAATGGTGATAAAAACCAGTAACATAATAAGCCCTCAGATTCGGAGAACGGTGGCTCTAAACTTGGGGTTCTGTTTGTTTTCGCTTCTCCTTCGAAGACGTGGCTGTTTGATCTTCGGATCATCCCGGAGCGCTCTGCAGCCGTATGCTGCTTTCCCGGAGGAGAGCGTGGCGATGTCTGGTTTGCTGTGGCGTCCTTGGCCCCTGGCTGTGGCTGTGTTTCAGTCTCTCCTTCATTTTGCAGGCCTGCCCGATGACTGAGCTGCCCGGGGGGAGCATTGTTTCAGCTCCGGCCCCATGAATCAGGCCTCTGCCAACTTTTCACAGCTCGGGAAAGAATTTTTCACTCAACGCATTCAAAACCCAGCATTTCACGGAATTCGGCCGCGGTGAAACAATGGGCGGCCTTGTCAGTGGCGACC
>SJXQ01008580.1:290048-368097 GCA_006408695.1 Aepyceros melampus | reverse complement strand
GTTTGGGGGGGGGGGGGGGGTGGGGTGGGGTGCCTGTTGGAAGGCCTGGGAGCTGAGGCACCCCCACCCCCGGCTGCCCAGTCTTCAGCGGCCGAGGGAGCAGTTGAGATTTCCTGAGGCCGGCTCACCAGCCTGCAAACAGGTCGGCAGTGTTCTCAGGGGTGGTTCCGAGGAGGCGAAGGCGCGTCCCCATAGACTGTGATAAAGCACCGCCCCCCACCGCCCACCCCCTGATCAGATGCAGGGGTCAACCACGAGGTGGGTAATGGGGGACTCTGCCCCCACCGTGCTTCATGCTGCCTTCTTGCCGAGGTCACCCTGGCCCCGATTTTCCGCCTGCCAGGGAACAGAGCCCTCCAACAAATTTATGAAGTCTCCAGTTATTTGCAATTCATGTGCCCCTTTGCAAGTCAGGAGGACATGATGAACACCACCCCCTCCTCACACAAAGGCCTCTAAGCACGGGGAATAGTCTAGACAGCCAGGGCGGGGGTCAGGGGGTGCAGGGAGCCTCTCAAAATGGTCGGGTAACCTCTTCAGGTAGGGTTTTATGCAAACCATATGGAACTTTGGTCTTGAGACTTTGAATCACTTTTTTTTTTCATCTTTTGGACGTTTGTTTAATTCCGAGTTATATTTCACATATTGTGATGTACTCTTCCATGCGTTCAGACTGTCTCTGCAACTTACTGATGAAGACATCACCTCAATGTCCTACCATCATAAATATTTCATTTTCTGAGCTCTGCAGATGGAGGGTTGTTTTTTTCTTTTTTTTTTCTTAAAAAGTTACAGATTTTATTTCTCAGAGCACTTTCAGGTTTACAGAAAAATTTAGCAGAAAGGGCAGAGTTCCTGTGTATCCTCCTTTCTCACTCCAGTTACGTTTGTTTAATTCCGAATTATATTTCACATATTGTGATGTACTCTTCCATGCGTTCAGACTGTCTCTGCAACTTACTGATGAGGACATCACCTCAATGTCCTACCATCATAAATATTTCATTTTCTGAGCTCTGCAGATGGAGGGTTGTTTTTTTCTTTTTTTTTCTTAAAAAGTTACAGATTTTATTTCTCAGAGCACTTTCAGGTTTACAGAAAAATTTAGCAGAAAGGGCAGAGTTCCTGTGTATCCTCCTTTCTCACTCCAGTCAGTCTTTCATTGACATCTTGCCTTAGTTTCATCTGTTCTGTTACAATTGTTGATAGCTCAGCTGGCAAAGAATCCTCCTGCAGTGTGGGAGGCCTGGGTCCAGTCCCTGGGTTGGGAAGATCCCCTGGAGAAGGGAAAGGCTATCCAACCCCAGTATTCTGGCCTGGAGAATCCCATGGCATGGACGGTATAGTCCACGGGGTCGCAGAGAATCAGACACGACTGAGCGACTTTCACTTCACTTATTGACACGTAGTTGTGAACCAGAGTCTCTAGTTTACTCTGGGGCTTACTCGTTGTGCTGAGTGTGCTGTGGATTTTACCCAGTACACCACGTCCCGTCTTCACGATGCCAGGATCATCCGGAATAGTCCCACTGCCCCGAGAAGCCCTCTGTTCACTCCTGCCTCCCTTCCAGCCCCCGGCAACCACTAATTTTCTTACCACATCTACCTTTTTTTTTTAGTTTTTAAATATGTAAAATTTACATACCATCTGAATATTTTTCTTTCATCAGCTTTCCTGAAGTTGACCCGACACCATGGGATTGCAACAACAGTTTTACTTTCAAATCATGTATTTGCTATGTGTAACATGTTCTCTTTCTAAAGAAATCCCACTTTCATCACATGTTCATGGACTCATTTCTTTCTTTAATAATAATGAAAATCATAAATATCTCTAGACTAAAAAAAAAAAAACATGGCCAAATGATACAAAATGTGTGCTAGAATGAAAATTAAAATTTGGCATTTATTTGTGATTTTAAAGAAACATGTGTTCTGAAGGGCTTGGTAAAATATAGTTTAAAAATGTGTTATGATCCATTACCTAAGTGTTGTGCTTGGAAAAACTCGTAATTTTTTTAAAAAAACTTTATTTTATTGGAGTATAGCTGATTTGCAGTGCTGGGTTAGTTTCTGCGGTACAGTAAAGTGATTCAGTTACGCATACACACACACACACACACACACACACACACACACATTTCTTTTTTCATATTCTTTTCCATTATGACGTGTCACAGGATATTGCATTTAGTTCCGTGTGCTCTATAGTACGACATTGTTCTTTATCCCCTCTTTGTGTCGTAGTTTGCGTCTGCTAATCCCAAGCTCCCAGCCCATCTATCCCCCGCCCTCACCCCCCTTGACACCTACAAGCCTGTTCCCTGTGTCTGTGAGCCTGTTTCCATTTTGTAACGAGCCCATTGGGGTCGTGTTGTAGATTCCAGGTATCAGTGCTGTCAGGCAGTGCTTGCCTTCCTCTCTCTGACTCCCTGCACTCAAGTGTGACCATCTCTGGGTCCACCCATGTCTCTGCAGAGGGCGTAACTCAGTTCGTGTTTGCCACTGAGTAGTATTCCATTGTTTCCACCTGCCACATCATCTTTCTCCACCCCTCTGCTGACGGACACTGAGCTTCTCTCCCTGGCTCCTCTGTAGTGACTAGTGCTGCCATGAATAGAGGGGGTTATGTGTCTGTTTGAGTTGGAGCTTTGTCTGCATGTATGCCCCAGGAATGGGATGGCTGATCATATTGTCCTCCATAGTAGCTGCCCCAATTGACATTCTTTCCAGCGGTCTAGAGGGCTCCCTCTTCAGCAAGCCCTCTCCAGCATTTATTATTTGCATACTGGTTGGTGATGGCTATTCTAGTCCTGAATATTCACTGGAGGGACTGATGCTGAAGCTCAATATGTTGACCCCCTGGAAAAGACTCTGATGCTGGGAAAAATTGAAGGTGGGAGGAGAAGGGGACGACAGAGGATGAGATGGTTGGATGGCATCACCAACTCGATGGACATGAGTCTAAGCAAACTCTGGGAGTTGATGATGGACAGGCAAGCCTGGCGTACTGCAGTCCATGGGGTCGCAAAGAGTCAGACACGACTGAGCGATTGAACTGAACTGATTCTGACAGTTGTGAGCTAATACATCATTATGGCATTGATTTGCATTTCGCTGATAGTCAGTGATGTTGAGCATCTTTTGCTGTGTTTGGCCATCTATGTATGTCTTCTTCCTGGGGCCAGGGAAGAGACTGGCTGATGCTCCCTGAATTCTTGAGCTTCTCCTCTACCATAACCCCCCACTTGGTGAGCAGGAATATACTCTGTGCCTGTTCCGACCCAACCCTCACCCCCCTGCAGACATCCTCATCACAGATCACAGTCTCCCAGTCTCCATTTTCCCCGAATCTGAGCACCTGCCCAGACCAGCAGACACGGCCCTCCTGTGCTGTTTGCTTCAGCCTGTGTTTGCTCCCACACCCAGGGGCCAGCTGCACGCACTGATTCAAGTCTTACCAGCCGTGGTTCCTTCACCATCGTCTTCCCTCGTTTTCATGCCGCTGAGATCCTACAGTGCCTGTGCAGTATCAGGACTGGGAGCGGGGGCAGTGTCTTGAAACGTGGCTTTTCTTATTATTCCAGTGGGGTCAGAGCACCGGATCGAGGGATAACGGCCACTGAAGAGTTTCCTTCTCGAGAGTTCTGAAGAATAGGTTCATACCGTGTGATGCCAGACCACATGGAGATGCCCCCAGAGCTGGCTAGGAGGCAGAGAGGGGACAGTGTCGAGAACAGCCTTTCCTTTGGAAAGGAGTGTGTGAGTTCGCTGTTGCAGCAGCTTTAGCGTGGGTGGCAGTTGTTGCTGTTCAGCCGCTCAGTCGCATCCAACTCTTTGCAACCCCTGTGGACTGTACAGCCTGCCAGGCTCCTCTGTCCATGGGGTTTCCCAGGCAGAAATACTGGAGTGGGTTGCCATTTCCTTCTCCAGGGGATCTTCCTGACCCAGGGATCGAACCCATGTCTCCTGCATTGCAAGGTGGATTTTTTATTTCTTTATTTTTTACCCCTCAGCCATCTGGGAAGCCCGCTTTGTGCATCATACATCGCAGGAATTGGCCTTTTCTCGGATCCTTGATGCTGAAAAGCCCAGCGTGAGGTCAGTGTCGCTTCCCTGTGGTCACTGAACCCCCCGGGGTTGGGGAGGGGGAGCCTGTGCGTCTTTCCGGGGGGGCCCAGGCCGCCTGTATCCTGGAGCTGAGCTGTGCCCAGCGTCCACCATGCTGCTCCTGAGGCCAGCACAGGTCGTCCCCACCTCCTTCTGCAGTTAGAGGTGAGTGTGAGACTGAGTTCTGACAGATGGCGGAGGAGGAAGGGAAGGGAAAGCTGCCCCCAGGACTCTGCTGGACCCACGTCCTACAGTTAACATCCTGGGGTTGCCGAGGAGACGGGCCGATGCTCACTGAATTCTGGAGCTCCTCCTCTACCATAAGCTGTCTCCCCCGCACCCCTTGGTGAGCAGGAATTGCCTGTTTGGGGATCCAGGTAGGGACTCACCTGCCTGGGGACCAAGTAGGGACCCGGGAGGCTACGTAGCTCTAGAGGTGGCAGCTAGTGGATGAAGGGTCCACCTGAGGATAAGTGGGCCAGAGATACATCTTTGTCGTGTGGCGTCAGTCAGACAGGCGCACGCGCTTGGTATCACAGTCCACCCTGTCCTTGAGAATCATATAGTAACTGGTATTTTGTGCAGGCTTTTTCTCGGTATGTTTGGTTTTCTGCTGCTCTGCTCTGAGTAGCTGGAGGATAGATTTTTGGGGATTACTGTTCCCAGGAGCCTCTAATGTTCTAGTTACTAAAGTCTCAGTGGTGAGTTAAGGAATAACCTTCAAGTGACAAGAATGATTCCATGTGTGGTACAGAAATATGTATCATATATAAACCGTGATCTGTGTATCTCACCTCGTAGCCATATGGTATATTTAGCACACATACACACATGTGAACCTGTGTATCTGCACTTGAGAAATAATAAAATATACCCGTATTTGGAATAAAAAGAGAGAATGGAATTATTGGATAGTTTGCTTGCTTATGTGTTGGCTTTTCCCTTTTCTGAGTTTGTCAGTGATTTATTTCTAGCTTTTTATAGCTTTGATGGATTTAGCTATGGTTTCGATCCGGTTGTTAACTTTTTAAGGAAGTGATGTTAGCTGTAAAAGATGTCGCAAAAATGATGAACAGCAAATTGAAAAGATATCGTCATGTGCGTGGAAACTTGGTCTGCAGCCTGGAGAATACAAGAATGATTCCATGTGTGGCACAGAAATATGTATCATATATAAACCGTGATCTGTGTATGTCGCCTCGTAGCCATATGGTATATTTAGCACACATACACACATGTGAACCTCTGTATCTGCACTTGAGAAATAATAAAATATACCCACATTTGGAATAAAAAGAGAGAATGGAATTACTGGATAGTTTGCTTGCTTATGTGTTGGCTTTTCCCTTTTCTGAGTTTGTCAGTGATTTATTTCTAGCTTTTTATAGCTTTGATGAATTTAGCTATGGTTTCGATCCGGTTGTTAACTTTTTAAGGAAGTGATGTTAGCTGTAAAAGATGTCGCAAAAATGATGAACAGCAAATTGAAAAGATATCGTCATGTGCGTGGAAACTTGGTCTGCAGCCTGGAGAAGGGCATGGCAACCCGTTCCAGGATTCATGTCTGGAGAATCCCATAGACAGAGGAGCCTGGCGGGCTGCAGTACATGGGGTCGCAAAGAGTTGGATGCAACTGAGTGACAGCGTGCACGCACGCAAATAGAATCTCTGTTAATACAGAAAGATACTCATTACAAATTAAAGTCAAGTGATAAACTGTCTACCAGAGGCATAGCCACGTATTTAGGAAAAATTTCAACAAGTAGAAATTAACTAAGAAAGTTGTTAGTTGCTCAGTCGTGTCTGACTCTGCGACCCCATGGATTGTAGCCCGCCAGGCTCCTCTGTCCATGGGATTTCTCCAGGCAAGGATATTGGAGTGTGTTACCATTCCCTTCTCCAGGGGGATCTTCCCGACCCAGGGAAAATAGGCTATGAATGCGCTTAGTCATCCTGAGTAAAACAGTTAGTAATACAGGGAGAAGCTGAGGGTGAGACCTCCAGGGGCCTTGTAACCAAAGAAGCAAACACAGTCGTGAGGAGGATGGAGCGGGTATGTCTGTCTATTTAATACTGCGTTACGCAAAGCCCAGCCAGGCAGCCTGAGCCTTCCTCTCCTGGACCTGCAGAACATTTCCACATTTGGCTTCATATTGGGCGGCAAGGACAGCCCCCCCTCCCCGCCCCGCCAATAAATCAATAAATGGAGCCGCATTTTATGACTCAGGAAGAATAAAATTAGAACTTAATAAGAAAACAGTGTAATAAAACCCTAAGTGGGTGTGTTCTTTTAAACATACCGCTCAAAGTAATGAGGGTTATTTAAGAGGGTATTTAGAGATTAAGGACATAAAACAAGGGAACGTTTAAAATATAATTGCAAGCCATTTAAAAATGAATGCTGCTGGGTAGAGAAAGGAGAACACACTGGCGTGGTTAGTGCTGGGTTGGTAGCTATTTAGAGCTTCCTTCCCTGGTGGCTCCAGTGGTAAAGAATCTATTTAACTATTTAGCAGCTGCATTTGTAGGCGTGTTTTAAGCATCAGTGGGTTGGTATATTCATACGTATTAATCAGTAAGACAAAAATAAAACAGGGAACATGTGCCTCAGAACTTCACTGGAACGTGAGTAGCTGAGCACTTTCTTTGCTGAGTTGGGTGGTGAAAGAGCTTCAAATCCTAGAGATAGTTTCTGCTTTGCTGTGTGTTGCTTAATTACAGTGTAATGGCTGTCCCCTGGATGTTGGCTGTAAAATGCTTATTGATGAACTATTACCATTTTAACCAACATGTCCTTTACTCTGGGCTTCCCTAGTGGCTCAGATGGTAAAGAAATCCGCCTGCAATGCAGGAGACCTGGGTTCTATCCCTGGGTCGGAAAAGATGTCTTGAAGGAGGAATTGGCACCCCGCTCCAGTATTATAGACTGGAGAATCCCATGGACAGAGGAGCCTGGCGGGCTACAGTCCTTAGGTTCACAGAGTCGGACATGGCTGAGCAACTTTTACATTCTTTAGGAAATCGACAAACGTTTAACTCAAGTCCCGAGTCATAGCCCTTGCCAGTTGCTGTGGTGGAAATGCCCCTACCATCGCCGTGTCAAGCTGCCGATGAGGGTATTTGTCATGGAAATGTGAAGAAATGTGCGGTATTCACCAGTCCTGTCCGACTCTTTGCGACCCCATGAGCGATATAGCTCACCAGGATCCTCTGTCCACGGGGTTTCCCAGGCAAGAATACTGGAGCGATTTGCCGTCTCCTCCTCCACAGATGTGAATACCCAAATTAGCCATAATAAGTAGGGAGACGATGAGAGAATTACAGCTTTTATTTATTAGTATGGGTTTAATACAGTTTTGAATGAAAGTTTATATACATTCATTTTTAATAATGACAGTGTTGAACAGCAGGCCCCCCCACCCCTACCCCGAATTCTCGAACATTTAACAAATCAGAGTGAGCCAGCTGCAGATGTCGTTGGCAGACAGTTCAGTCCAAAATGTCCTTTGAAGAAAATTCAAAGGATATAATGTTTTCATGTCTAATCCCATAAAATAAACCTTACAGGACTTTGACTGGATAGGCCGAAAAATAGGAGGAAGGAGAAATTTATTTTTTTTTAAGGAGAAATTAATAAGAAAAAAAATAAGACTTAGGAAAACAGGGTAGGATTTATAAAGGAAGTTTCTTTCTACCAGTTTCTTTCAGCTGTTGGGAAGTGTGTGCAGTCTCCGTCTGGCCGTGCTATCCTTGTTCCTCTGGACACCAGTCCTCTTAAGAGAGAAGTTGCCAGATGTTGAAAATTGAACACATAAGGGAAAAAAAGGAGGGGGGGAATCTTTGTGGGAGGTAATGGGATGGATTTGGATGATTCTCTGTGGTTATCTGCCGTCCACCTGTTGTGGAACTCGAGTCAGCTTAAGCGACAAGTTGTTCAGTTGCTAACTCGTGTCTGATTCTTTGTGACCCGTCGGACTTCAGCGTGCCAGGCTCCCCTCTCCTCCACTGTTTGCTAGAGATTGCTCAAATTCATGTCCATTGAGTCACTGGTGCCATCTAACCATCTCATCCTCAGCCACCCCCTTTTCCCTCTGTCTTCAATCTTTCCCATCATCAGGTCTTTTCCAGTGAGTCAGTTCTTCACATCAGGTGGCCAAAGGTTTGGAGCTTCAGCATCAGTCCTTCCAATGAATATTCAGGGTTGAATTCCTTTAGGATGGACTGGTTGGATCTTCTTGCAGTCCAAGGGACTCTCAAGAGTCTTCTCCAACACCGCAGTTCAAAAACATCAGTTCTTTGATGCTCAGCCTTTTTTAGTTTCCAACTCTCACATCCATGCATGACCACTGGAAAAAGCATATCTTTAATTATATGAACATTTGTCAGCAAAGTGATGTCTCTGCTTTTTAATACACTGTCTAGGTTTGTCGTAGCTTTTCTTCCAAGGAGCACGTGTCTTTTAATTTCATTGCAGTCACCCTCTGCAATGATTCTGGAGCCCAAGAAAATAAAATCTGTCACTATTTCCATCAGTTCCCCATGTATTTGCCATGAAGTGATGAGACCAGGTGCCTTGATTCTAGTGTTTTGAATGTTGAGTTTCAAGCAACTCCTTCACTCTCCTCTTTCATGCTCATCAAGAGGCTCTTTAGTTTGTTTTCACTTACCTGCCATAAGGCTGGCGTCATCTGCATGTCTGACGTTGTTGATACTTCTCCTAGCAAGTATTTGGCCTAGTTCTGAGAGCTTGGGAATGGCGGAGTTCCACTGTGCTCACAGCATTAGGTGTGCATTAATACAGCTTCATCTGGTCCATACTGGGGGACTCCTCACCAAATGTAAGTCCTGAGTCTCGTTCCAAGGCTGTAGAAAGTCTTGACTACAACAGTAGTAGGACCAGTTCATACCAATGTGGCTTGTCTGGCTCTCCAACCCAAGCGGAACTAGTTGAGTATTTCAGAAACGCAGACTCCTTGCCCAGGCTTAATTGGGTGCAGTAGACAAAGGAGGCGTGAATGGACGCGGGGCCCAATCTGTAGCTCTTTGTCCCCGTCCTGGGCACCGTCATGGTCTAGGGCTTTAGTGGGGATGGGGGGTGGCTGACCACACATGCAAGTACCTCATTCTCTCTTGGTCAGGCGCGGCAGGGCACCCACCACAGCTCCATATGGTGGAGAGTTTCCAGAGCACAGTCCGGGCTCAGAGCATCCCCCAGTCGACAGACCAGCCGTGACCACTGCAGCAGCTGTGGTTCTGGAAAAGAACCTGGCTGTTTTCTTGGTTCTGGTCCTTACATTTGGGAGCTGGCTCCTCATCATCTCATTGCAGGACAAGGTGACCATGTTCCCTTTAAGTGGTTGCTTCATGCTGGTAACCATGCGTGTCTCTGTGCAACTTACGATAAGACAAGGATTAGCAGGTTGCAGACTTATGTGTGCTCTCCTTGAGCTAGTTTATCGTCTAGAAACAAACTTGGTCATTATTCGTGGAGTCTACTTTCCTGAGGCCTGGTGCACACGGCAGAAACTACCAGCCGTGACCACCGCAGCAGCTGTGGTTCTGGAAAAGAACCTGGCTGTCTTCTTGGTTCTGGTCCTTACATTTGGGAGCTGGCTCCTCATCATCTCATTGCAGGACAAGGTGACCATGTTCCCTTTAAGTGGTTGCTTCATGCTGGTAACCATGCGTGTCTCTGTGCAACTTACGATAAGACAAGGATTAGC
The DNA here is from genome assembly GCA_006408695.1 of Aepyceros melampus. Classification (NCBI taxonomy): domain Eukaryota; kingdom Metazoa; phylum Chordata; class Mammalia; order Artiodactyla; family Bovidae; genus Aepyceros; species Aepyceros melampus. Next base: position 358,264 of record SJXQ01008580.1, on the reverse strand, counting down.
AGGTTGCAGACTTATGTGTGCTCTCCTTGAGCTAGTTTATCGTCTGGAAACAAACTTGGTCATTATGCGTGGAGTCTACTTTCCTGAGGCCTGGTGCACACGGCAGAAACTGTAGGAAAAGTCCTGTGTACAAGTGAGGCAAAGAAAGAGGTGGGAGAGATGGAGAGAGAACTGTCGATGATAAGTGAGAATATAAAGTTGGGATATATAGGGAAAGCAATAGAATGTTTGTAAGTTACGGGGTACATCGTCTTCTTGCTGACATTTAGGCAAGTTTAAAGATACCCATAGTCATGGTCCCAGCTGAAAAAATTGTCAAAGGCTTCCTTCACTCTCTCTGCTCATTTACAAAGTGACAGATAAAGGTTATTTCATAGGTAATTTTCCCCATAATACGAGCCAAGTGAAATTACTATGCTATTGAACTTTAAAGGAACAATTAATCCCTGTGGTACTAAAACTGACCGAGGCCACATAAAAAGGAGTCATTGTATTAAATATTATAAAGGTAGATTAACTCTGGTATTAAAATCTGACAGCGATCAGAGAGTAAGAGAGTTATATGCATAATGTGTCATCTGAATTATATAAATATTAATGGAAACTCTTTAAGTGAACATTTGCTCCATCAGTATATTAAGAAGTAATACCCCATAATGAAATAACAGCTATTTTAGGAATACCAAAATGATTCAATATTAGGAGATGTATTAATGTAATTCATGATGTTATTAAGTTAAATTAAAAAAAAACCTTTGCTGTTTCAATAAGTGCCAAAAAAGAATTTGATAAAATTCAGCCACTGTTTCAGATAAAAGTCTAGGTAAAATAGAAATGAAAGTAATAAAAGTAACTACAACCAAATGCCTAAATGTATCTTGATGATGGAAGAAATATTCCGCTAGAGTGAACAGGCCAGAAGGATACCTGCTGTCATTTTTTTATTATTAATGACATCAGTGTGGGAGTACTAGCCAATGCAGTGATTTAAAGTTTCGGAAATCTACATTAGCATCTTTTTAGAAGGCAGAAAAGCCACAGGCTTTCCCTGGTGGTCCAGTGGTTAAGACTTTTCCTTCCCGTGCAGAGGGTTTGGGTTTGATTTCTGGTGGGGGGAGTTAAGATCCCACGTGCCTCATGGCCAAAAGGCAAAACATGGAACAGAAGCAATCTTGTCACAAATGCAATAAAGACTTTAAAAATGGTCCACATTAAAAAAAAAAAAAAGGAAAGCCAAAAGAATTCATACTACTAATGATAATGGAAGTATGTTAAATAAGGTGGCTAGTTACATATTCATATGTAAATATGACATGAAGAATAAGGAGAATGATAATAACAATAATTTTAATGGTATCTGTTGTCCATTTAATGCTCAGTTGTCGCAGGACTTGTTCAGGGCATGTTAAAGGCACTGCATTTAAATAGCCTCCACAACCCTGTGAGATAAATACCATTCTCGTTATATCGGCCGGAAATGTTCCTCACTGTATACACTGATTAATGCCTATTGATGATAGCACTCCGTGGTGATTATCAGATAATAGTCTTGGGAAAATGGATAAATATTAGAGAATGCAAATGATAGGCTTGGGAGACGAAAATAATGGATTTATTTTTTTTCACATCGTGTTTGCGGGATGGCCTGGTGGAGGTGCCTCAGAAGCATCAGCCAAGCAGTTGTGGGGCTTGCATGGCAAGTGAGAAGCAGATCATAGGTTTGGGAGTCATCACCTTACAGACAGTGAGGGGCTCAACATTGAAATTTAACACTTGTTTTTAACTTTGTGAAATATTTTACTATTATGACATTTTATCTCATTGATTTATTTGTATATGTATTTAAGTTAGAAGTGTATGTACACTCATACTGTTGCGTGGGTGGCAAGAGTTTGTGTGTACATATATGTATGTATGTATATAGATATTCAAATACTGGAGTATATGTGTATATTCAAATACTGAATATGTATGTGTGTGTGTATATATATATGTAAGGAAGAACTGGATTGTAGCTGCATTCACTAACAGAACATCCTTTTTTGACCACGTAGTATGATATTTAGAAACATAACTTGACGATAGTAAAAGGCACCTAGGTCATTTTAATGGCTAAAGAATATTTTTGTGTATATTCTTTGAAAAAAATCCAGTCTTCAACTTTGGGGCAATAAAATTGTTCATTTTCACCCCCCTAAAATTAGCCATGTTATGGCAGCCATTTTTCATAAGCTTTCAATATTTGAAGAATTTGAACAGAAGATCTTAGATTCAGAATTTCTCTTTCGTGAGTTATGCTTTTTTAAAAGTGACATGAGTTTATTTTTTAATGTACAGAAGTACAGAGAAAAGAGAAACTGATTCCTAATATCACCGTCCAGATGATGCCGCTTATACTTTAAAAAGTAGACACGTCTTTAAAAATTGATAGAGCGTTGAAAGTTGAAAATGACAAGTGACAGCTTTTTTATTTTCCTGTTGATGAAATATACGAATTGGCAAGCTGTGCATATGGGCGCGTGCAAGTCTAACTCATTGTTTCCATGGCTGTGATTTACTGAAGGGCTGGTCTGCAGGAATGGGAAGTATTCCTAGATCAAGTCAGCCTCCTGGAAGTTGCTCTGTAGTCTGTTATTCTCCAGCGCTTTGGGCTCCATCTTCGGGAATGTTTTTTCCTGTCTAATGTGTTCCTTAGCTGCTCAATAACCAGAAAATATACCCTGTGAATAAATATCTCAACCTGCTCCCTGCCCATACATAGCTGTGAATGCTGAGGTCACGTTTACATTTGCCTAAGCCACGCTGTTCTATTCCAGACGGGTCACACTTTGGCCAATACAATTTTGTCTCAAAATTTGGGAGGGTCTCCTATGAACTGGATTCTATGCTGCTGCTGGAATGGGATTAGCACTCCCTTTTGAGAGATACTTTCCTCTTAGACTCAGTCACGACTCAGAGCGTGCGAGGCTGTGCTAAAACACGTCCCTCACGTTCCTAGTAGCTATTTTGCCCAGCCAGGAGGTTCTCCTAGGCCTGTCTTAAGCACCTCTGAAGTCTTATCACAGGTTTTATTGCAGTACTCCTGCTTTGGTGTGTGAAAGTGAAAGTCGCTCTGTTGTGTCCAACTCTTTGTGACCCCACGGACTATATAGTCCATGGGATTCTCCAGGCCAGAATACTGGAGTGGGGAGCCTTTCCCTTCTCCAGGGCATCTTCCCAACCCAGAAATCGAACCAGGGTCTCCTGCATTGCAGGTGGATTCTTTACCAACTGAACTATCAGGGAAGCCCACTTTGCTTTGGTGTGTACCCGAAGCTGTAACTTCCTGGTAGCTTGCTGGATTGTCTGACACAGGGTTTTAACTTTTTGGGGGGGAATCATTTTCTTACTAAACAGGGTGATGTGAAGACATATGTTTGTTTTCTTATTTTGCTGTTTCCAGAGTCTTGATTTTTCTCTGAATTCTCTCTATATGCTAGCCTGCTCTTTCTGCATCTATTCCATGATATTGTGGTACCTTCTCAAATGCAGTTAGTAAGGAGCAGATGACTCTTGTAGTGATTTGTGTTTAGATCTCTGTGGCGGTGTACCCATGGGTTGGGTACGTTTTCTGTCTTCCAGAGTTACCAGTGACAACAGTGGTATCTATACATTGTGATTACAAATCTGGTCACAATTTTTTTTCAGTGTCTTAGAGCAGTTTCCATGACACCTGTGTAGCCTCCTACATTCTCAGAGATCCTTGGTTTATTGTTCCATTTTGACCGTGTTTGTCACGGGTAGCCCTGTCCAGAGATTCTACTTTCACTGATGTAACAAATGCTTGTCAACACCCTTCCTCTGTTTTTTTTTCCCCCTATGGAATGGGTTTTATTAATAAATACCAAGTTATCTTGAGCCCTTGAATTCGAGGAGGGTGTGTCTGTGGTCTTCTGGGACATGTTGTGCTTTGCCTGGCATGATTTTACAATGCTTTGCCTGGGCATAATTCTACTATGCTTTGCCTGGCATAATTTTACCACGCTTTTCCTGGCATAATTTTTATCATGCTTTGCCTGGCATAATTCTACTCTTTTCTGTAGGGATGAGTTCTCCCCCACAGAAGGGGCTACTCTAAGCCCCTTAGACTTTGTTCTCTGAATTCATGTGAAAACCTTGCAGCCTTTCCTCCCATCGCACAATCAGCTTGGTTCTCCTTCTGGCCAGACCCGACTGTTTGATGTGAGGTGTTTCCACACCCCCTTGCAGAAAGTGAAACAGTGAGGGCATCTGATCTGAACCTCTCTTCTGCAAGGGTGGACAGGGAAACGTCTCGTGGGGCTCTCTGAGCGGTCAGCTCATTTGTGAGATCTCAGGTGCCCTGGTTTCTCTTTGGTTTTCGTTTCTGCTCAGTTCCTGAGAGCCAGAGAAACAGGGGGAAGGAAAAAACCAGAACTGTGTCCCCTTCCCTTTCTCCCATCTCCACTTGAGCTCTGTTGGTCTTTTCACGTCTTCCCTAACACATTGGCCTCATCAGGCAGCCTGTCTTCTTTGAAAACATCTCTCCTCTTATGATTGTCGCTTGCTGTTTACTCGCTCAGTCGTGTCCAACTCTTTGCAACCCCGTGGACTGTGGCCTGCCAGTCTACTGTGTCCTGGGAATTCTCCAGGCAAGAATCCTGGAGTGGGTTGCCATGCCCTCCTCCAGGAGGTCTTCCCGATCCAGGGATCAAACCGGTGTCTCCTCTGTGTTATGTGTCGGCGGGCAGGTTCTCTACCACTGATCACCAGGGAAGGCCACCATTTGCTCTATCCTGGGTCAAACGTTCTGTCTATCCTAACACCGCTTTTAAAAACGAAGGGAATTTCTGATCATTGAACGAGATTAGACTTACTAAAATCTCTCCTTGTAGGAGATTTTTTTTAATTTTTTTGGCTGCACTGGGTTCTGCATTGCAGCACACCAGTTTCTCTAGTTGGGTGCATGTGAGGCTGAGTTGCCTCACGGCGTGTGGGATCTTAGTTCCCTGACCAGGGGTGGTACCCATGTCCCTTGCATTGGAATGTGGATTCTTAACCAGTGAGCCACCAAGGAGGTCCCCTAATTGGATAATCTAATTTATTCATTTACCTAACTGAGCGAAAATGTAGATCTCAGCTCACGTTCTGTTGCTTATGTGGAAAAAAACAAGATACACATTTAGATTTTCAAACTGAAAAATTGACACCTCATCTTCACAGTATGATCAACTAGTTAGATTTTTTAAATGTATGTACAAATTCATGGATCTAAATAGAAATCTGTATGCAAGCAAGCAGCAACAGTTAGAACTGGGCATGGAACAAGAGACTGGTTCCAAATCGGGAAAGGAGGACGTCAAAGCTGTATATTGTCACTCTGCTTATTTAACTTATATGCAGAGTACATCATGAGAAATGCTGGGCTGGATGAAGCATAAGCTGGAGTCAAGATTGCCGGGAGAAATATCAATAACTTTTGATATGCAGATGACACCACCCTCATGGCAGAAAGTGAAGAAGAAGTAAAGACCCTCTTGATGAAAATGAAAGAGAAGAGTGAAAAAGTTGGCTTAAAGCTCAACATTCAGATAACTAAATCATGGCATCTGGTCCCATCATGTCATGGGAAATAGATGGGGAAACAATGGAAACAGTGACAGACTATTTTCTTGGGCTCCAAAACCTCTGCAGATGGTGACTGCAGCCATGAAATTCAAAGATGCTTGCTCCTTGGAAGAAAAGCTATGACCAACCTAGACAGCATATTAAAAAGCAGAGACATTACTTTACTAACAAAGGTCCTTCTAGTCAAGACTATGGTTGTCCCACTAGTCATGTATGGATGTGAGAGTTGAACTTAAAGAAAGCTGAGTGCTGAAGAATTGACGCTTTAGAACTGTGGTGTTGGAGAAGACTCTTGAGAGTCCCTTGGACAGCAAGGAGATCCAACCAGTCAGTCCTAAAGGAAATCAGTCTTGATTATTCATTGGAAGGACTGATGCTGAAGCTCCAATACTTTGACCACCCGATGCAAAGAGCTAACTCATTAGAAGGCACCCTGGTGCTGGGAAGGATTGAAGGTGGGAGGAGAAGGGGATGACAGAGGATGAGATGGTTGGATGGCATCAGACTCAATGGACATCAGTTTGAGTAAGTTCCAGGAGATGGTGATGGACAGGGAGGCCTGGTGTGCTCCAGTGCATGGGGTCACAAAGAGTCAGACACGACTGAGTGACTGAACTAAAATATATTTGTGAGTTTTCAGTCAGTTACAGATCTGTCCTTACTTGCTGAAGCTGAAATTGTCTCAGCATCGGCAAGTGCAAGCTCCTTCGGCTTGGCCACTGAGTCTTTGTGACTTAACCCTGCTTGTTTTTGATATCGTTATTTCTCTTGATTTGTCCAGATGTTCTGGTCTCATCTTGTTTATCCCCTGACCCTGAATGAGAACCAGTCATTTCTCCAAGAAGCTCTGGCCTCTTGAAAGAGGAAAAGGTACATCAGAACCAAAATCTGGGTGCTCAGAAGGGCACCGTCAACAGTCAGTGGTTCTAAGAGTCTTCACACGGTTGAAAAGTCTGTATGAAGCTTGAGCGTTCATACTGAGGCGTCTGTGGCCATTCTGCTACTTCTCTGCCTGCCTCGTGGTTGTGTGTTTACACCCGAGAGGCAAATGACTCATCTCTTTGGTTCACATACCTTCAGATCAAAAGGAGCCGCACCCAAGTAAATCCTTCTGCACCTAAAGGTTCTTAGGAGATGCACTTTTTTAACTTCACCCCACCCTTGACTCTGGAGTGACATGACTTTGGTGTCTTGGAAGAGAACTGAGTATTTGGAAACCAGATATAGGACACTGGTCCCAAAGATCAGCTTCCTATACTCTTGCCTGGAAAATCCCATGGACGGAGGAGGCTGGTGGGCTGCAGTCCATGGAGTCGCGAAGAGTCGGACACGACTGAGCGACTTCACTTTCACTTTTCACTTTCATGCATTGGAGAAGGAAATGGTGGCCCACTCCAGTGTTCTTGTCTGGAGAATCCCAGGGACTGGGGAGCCTGGTGGGGTGCCATCTATGGGGTCACCCAGAATCAGACACGACTGAAGCAACTTAGTAGCAGCAGCAGCAGCAGTAACTCAGTGGTAAAGGATCTGTCTGCCAGCATAAGAGATGGAGGTCCGATTGCTGGGTCGGGAAGATCCCCTGCAGAAAGAAATGGCAACCCTGCTCCAGTATGCTTGCCTGGGAAATCCAATGGACAGAGGAGCCTAGAGGGGCTACAGTCCACGGGGTGGCAACGTGACACCTGAGTGACCGAGCGTGCACGCACCTGGAGATGACGTCCAATGAACCACAGCATGTATGCCAGCCCTCACGTAGCCTCTTCCCTCCTGGACCTGGGCTCTCTGTGACCTTACTTCACCCATGAAATGCAGCCGCGTGCTGCTGTTCCAGCCCATGCCTCCGTCTCAGGAGGGTGTCAGATGTCATGTTTGTGACACTGTAAATCCCTGAGCCTCCCATGGAAGAAATCCAGCTTCCATGCTGCAGAGAAAGCAGGGAGACTCTCAGGAGGAGGCCCCGAGACTCTGTATTGGGTTGGCCACAAAAGCTCACTGGGGTTTGTCCATAAGATCTGAGACATCTCAGTAACATGTCATCTGCACATTAAGTCAACCTCTAAGCTCTCTGTTCTGTATTTACTGGTTCCCTAGAAATAAAGGTGAGACCTTGTATTCTCCAAGGAAGATTTAAAATGTAAACCAAGCAAAGACACGGATCCTTATATTCACAGAAGCTTAGACTAGATGAGCATTTGGTGGGATGTTAGTTATATTTTCTGAGCTTCCTTGGTGGCTCAGCTGGTAAAGAATCTCCCTGCAATGTGGAAGAGCTGGGTTAAACCCTGGGTGGGGAAGATTCCCTGGAGAAGGAAATGGCTACCCACTCTAGTATTCTGGCCTGGAGAATTCCATGAAATTCTTTTTTTATTTTTTTAAAGATATTTTGTAGACTCAAATTGGCCACCGTTTGGAAACTTGCTGTTCCATTTCCACTGCTTGTACATCCAGCTGTGTGTGAACAGTTCCAGGAACAGAGAACTTCCAGGTCCTCAAAAGGCATCATCTAAGTGCCTGAAAAATAAAGCTGGATACTAAGATGTGAATACTGGCATTTGTGAAAGGGATCCTTCCGGATCCCTGTTCACTGAGATGGTAAAGCATCTGCCTGCCAATTCAGGAGACACAGGTTTGATGCTGCAGTGTTTGGGCCAAAATACATCAGATCATAAATTACATGAGCTTCTTGTAAGTTCATTTAAGTTATTTAAAATTGACAATGGTTTCAAGAGGGTCAGCATTAATCCAACAGCCAGTAGTGAAATTTTTCTGAAATTTGAGAGTTTGAGACCTCTCAGATTCAAGCAATAAAGTGATCAATAACTTGGTAAAGAAATCCTTTGTAGACTAGTCCACATCAAGAAAATAGACTCTAAAAATGATAATGAGAAAAATAGAGGGGCTTACCTGGTGGCTCAGGGTTTCCCTGGTGGCTAAGTTTGGACTTAAGGATCTTTGCTGTCACAGACCAATTTGCCTCAGGTCAAAGCTACGAAAATACAATACCTGTTTGGTTTTCCAATAAAATTGGAGACATTCACAAATCATACTGTGCCGTTCTAACGGTTTATGTAAAACTTCTGTAACTTAGCCACTTTTACATTCATTTCTTGGTCTTACTTATTTCCTGTTATTTTAGTTTCTCGAGACAAGATGAAATTCAATCCCTTTAAATTTATGTCTAGGCCACTGCACAAACCCAGAATTCTGAAATTCCTTTCCTTCTTGGCTTCCTTAGAGGAATGTATCAAGTTCATTCTCTCATGAGAGTCCAGAAGTCCGGTCATTTCTTAGAACCTCCTGGTCTCCCTGGTGGCTCAGCTGGTAAAGAATCTGCCTGTAATGCGGGAGATCTGGGTTCGATCCCTGGTGTGGGAAGATCCCCTCGGAGAAGGGAAAGGCTACCCACTCCAGTATTCTGGCCTGGAGAATTCCATGGACTGTATGGTCTATGGGGTTGCAAAGAATCAGACACGACTGAGCGACTTTCACTGAGACTTTTGCTTTCACTTGCCTGATACTAGATGTGAGGTGTGGATGCCGTCTAGACTGGGCACTTTGTAAACTAGTGAGACTTAAGTCTTATCCAAGACGAGACAGAGCGTCTGTAATTATTCAAATAGGTCCATGTTGTTGATGACCCCTTAAGTCATACTCCAGAGGAGGCCATGGCACCCCACTCCAGTACTCTTGCCTGGAAAATCCCATGGATGGAGGAGCCTGGTGGTCTGCAGTCCATGGGGTGGCTAAGAGTCAGACACGACTGAGCGACTTCACTTTGACTTTTCACTTTCATGCATTGGAGAAGGAAATGGCAACCCACTCCAGTGTTCTTGCCTGGAGAATCCCAGGGACGGGGGAGCCTGGTAGGCTGCCGTCTATGGGGTCACACAGAGTCGGACACGACTGCAGTGACTTAGCAGCAGCAGCAGTAAGTCATACTCCTAAGAAGCTGCAACTTTATCATCAAGCGTAGTCTATGGCTACATGGAGTTGTATTAGATGTCACTTCTTGTGTGAGTCGTGGCCTTCACAGCTGGGAAGACTATAAAAAGAGTATTTGGAAGAGAACACAGCTGCTTACCAGTGAGTTCAGGGCGTCATGCGGTGTCATCCCTTGGTTTGAACGTCCTGGAATTGATTAGCGTTCTTCGTTAATGTTGAACACAGTGGTACTGGCTTCTGACCACCCCTCTTACAAAGGGTTTGAGTGTACAAAAACAGGCAAGAAAGAGGTTTCAAAATAGCGAAGGGAGTGTTAAGTTCATTCCACGTGACAGTATCTCCATCCTTCATGTCCTCCTCCACTTTTTTGGCCACTGTCGTTTGGGTTAACTTAAGGTATGCACGTTCAGTAGATTTTCCATTTGGATATTTGATTTCCAGCCTCTACATTGGAAACTTTCCAAGAATCCATCAATAGAGAAATGAATTATCTTTCCTTTCACACGTCTATACAGACCTATGTCATTTATCCTGAGCTGAAATGGTCCCAGTTCAATGTTTTTGATTGTCTCACTTACTCTAAAACTGTTCTTTTGTTATACACTTTTCCATGCTAGTGAGTTTGTTTCTTCTTGTATAATTTCTTCCTCGGATTTATAAAATTCAGAGAATGTTACCACTGAAGGCAATTTAAGGACTGACTCCAAACCGACTCCTTTTCAGATAATGAAGCCTATTCAGAGAGGTTACACCAACAGTTCCCAAAATGCAAAGGTCGCTTATAGCGAAAAGACACTTCACACTTTCTCTGGAGTTTGTTAAATGGCAAAAAGGTACATTGATGGCATTATTATTTTTTTCTATTACAAGACTCTGGACTTAATGGGTCTCTGTTTTTTTAATCAAATCTAAATGGGTTTCTTTGGATGTTTTCATTACATTCAAATTACACACAACTAAAACTAGTATTTTCGGTGTCAAAAGCTCAAAGCCTCTCAATAAAGTGGTTTGATCCCTGCCAAAGCAAAAATAAAAATAATCAGAATTCTTACATACTAAAATCACATTCTACAACAGACTGGTTCCAAATAGGAAAAGGAGTACGTCAAGGCTGTATATTGTCACCCTGCTTATTTTAACTTATATCCAGAGTACGTCATGAGAAACACTGGGCTAGAGGAAGCACAAGCTGGAATCAAGATTGCCGATTGCCGAGAGAAATATCAATGACCTCGGATATGCAGATGACACCACCCTTATGGCAGAAAGTGAAGAAGAAGAACTAAAAAGCCTCTGAATGAAAGTGAAAGAGGAGAGTGAAAAAGTTGGCTTAAAGCTCAACATTCAGAAAACGAAGATCATGGCATCCGGTCCCATCGCTTGATGGCAGATAGATGGGGAACAGTGGAAACAGTGGCTGACTTTATTTTTCTGGGCTCCAAAATCACTGCAGATGGTGGCTGTAGCCATGAAATTAAAAGACACTTACTCCTTGGAAGGAAAGTTATGACCAACCTAGACAGCATATTAAAAAGCAGAGACACTGAGTGACTGAACTGAAAATCACATTCTAATGATTGTTAAATGTTGCTTAAGTTATATTTCTAATATTACAAATTATCATTCAGTTCAGTTGCTCAGTTGTGTCTGACTCTTTGCGACCCCATGGACTGCAGCACACCAGGCTTCGCTGTCCATCACCAACTCCTGGAGCTTGCTCAAACTCATGTCCATCAAGTTGGTGATGCCATCCAACCATCTCATCCTCTGTCGCCCCCTTCTCCTGCCTTCAATCTTTCTCAGCATCAGGGTCTTTTCCAATGAGTCAGTTCTTCGCATCAGGTGGCCAAAGTATGGGAGCTTCACCATCAATCCTTTCAATGAATATTTGGTAATGATTTCCTTTAGGATGGACTGGTTGGCTCTCCATGCAGTCTAGGGGACTCTTAAGAGTCTTCTCCAACACCACAGTTCAAAAGCATCAATTCTTCGGCGCTCAGATTTCTTCATAGTCCAACTCTCACATCCATACATGACCACTGGAAAAACCATAGCCTTGACTAGACAGACCTTGGTTGACAAAGTAATGTCTCTGCTTTTGAATAAGTGGCTAAGCTAAGCTAAGTCACTTAAGTCGTGTCCGACTCTGTGCAACCCCATAGACTGCAGCCCACCAGGCTCCCCCGTCCCTGGGATTCTCCAGGCAAAAACACTAGAGTGTGTTGCCATTTCCCTCTCCAATGCATGAAAATGAAAAGTGAAAGTGAAGTCGCTCAGTCATGTTCGACCTTCAGCGACCCCGTGGACTACAGCCCACCAGGCTCCTCTATCCATGGGATTTTCCAGGCAAGAGTACTGGAGTGGGGTGCCATTGCCTTCGCCAAATATGCTGTCTAGGTTGGTCATAACTTTCCTTCCAAGGATAAGCATCTTTTAATTTCATGATTTATCATCATCATTTTCTGTAATACCAAATGAATTATTATAAATTATAAGTTAACTCTTGTGTTTTGATCAATATACCAAACTTTACTTACTCTTCCCTTCTGTGGGTGCTTCACAGTTTTTACTGTTATGAGTATTTCCATGCACTCAACTTTCAATTCAACTTCGTCCCACGTCTTCCCTCCAGTAGTGTGATCTCAGCATTTCACACAGCCCCCCAAAGTTCACTTTCTTCTTGTTACAATGATCGTAGCACACATATTGAGCACAGCTGTTATTAGTGCAAGTTATCTCTAAAACACTCTGTCAAGTGGCATAATATGGTAAGTGCTTTATTAATGATGTTGAACGTTTCTTTGTGAGTCTTGAAATGCTCCTTTCCTGAAGGTTTGTGGCATTTTCCTTTCCTGTAATCCCCTAGTCCGTTCCTTTGTAAAATTTCTGGCTTATGTATTGAACCTCAAACTACACATTCACTTTGCTCTGATTTCGATGTCTCTACTTGTCTCTGATTTTATCCTTCCTAAATTAATCCCGTAGGTATCATATGAGGAAAGAAAAAAGTAACCTATAAAGAGAATGTCCATCCTGTTGATGAATTGACATTAGATAATATTTTAATGACTAATTTTCAGTTTTCAGAGGCCCATTAGAGTCCCCAGGTAACACATCCTTTCTCTAAACATAGAAAGTAAGCATATGATATTGATCCTCGACATATTCCAATCTAGGAAAAAGAAAAGCTTGGACATTTAATAAGACTATAATCTCTGCCAGAAATCTGGGTTTAAATTCCTTCACCAGTGTCTTTGAAGAAGAAGCAAGTAATTAGAGGTGAGGCTTATCGGAAAGAAAAAGATACTAAGCTCAAGCTAAGAGCCGTTGTTCAATTGCTGACTTGTGTCTGACTCTTTGTGACCCAGTAGACTGCAGCACGCCAGGCCTCCCTGTCCTTCACTGTCTGTCAGAGTTTGCTCGATTCATGTTCATTGAGTCAGTGTGCCATCCAACCATCTCATCCTCTGTCGTCCCCTTCTCCTCCTGCCTTCAATCTTTCCCAGCATCAGGGTCTTTTCCAGTGAGTCAGCCCTTTGCATCTGGTGGCCAAAGTATCAGAACTTCAGCATCAACCCTTCCAATGAATATTCAGGATTGGTTTCTTTTAGGATTGAAGAGACATACATTCAAAAAAAAAAAACCCACATACATCAAGATATGGGAGAATAAATGTTGTATGCGTTTTCAGTTTCACTTTGATTTTCTGTTTTTTAGACCATTACTTTTGTTGACTTTTCCAATTAACCAGTTAACTACTGGCATAGTAATACCCTCAAATCAATGTTTAATAAACATTCATTAAATTAAAAACAACAACAACAAAAAAAAAAAAACCAGAGAATCTGAAGAGACGTTCAGCAATTCTCCTCTGTATGTGGAAGAAGTTGGAGCCGCTGTGAGCTGTGGAGACATTGTGCTTTATCCATCCCCGGAATCTGAGATGCACTGTTTGCGATGGCCATTTCAAGAGTCGCAGCTCAGCGTTGTGAAGGAGCCACTTTCACTGACTCTCAGAACAGTGGCCGATGCTGACGCATCCACCTGCGACTGTGCGCTGCTTAAACTCAGAGTCATCCTCCCTGGTGATTTGGTTTTTCTTTTAAGTTCATATTTTCTTTAATAGCCAAATTACGAAAACGATGAAGCCGCATTCCATAGGCTGCAAGAAAGCCATTCTTCCTTTGGGTTTCCCTCCCGCAGGCCTGTTACACTTTCCCGTGTTGTATACAGCAGTTCTGGTCACGTAGACCGCTGCTGGAGTCTAGCAGGGCACTCATGCTGTGGAGAACCGCTTTCTCCAGAGCATCACTCTCTGCAACCAGTTTCTGTCCTCAGTTCAGTTCAGTCGCTCAGTTGTGTCCGACTCTTTGCGACCCCATGGTTTCTCCCCTAGCACGGACACACATGTTTTCCTTCATTCTCCAAGGCGCTAAGACAATGATTTAAAAAGTAACGAAATACATTAAGATTCAGGAATGAAATAACAAGAATATAGAGGACTACGGCTGAAAGCAGGTACTCTTGGAACGCTCAGCATAGCCATGGCCAGCTCACTCCCACCACGAGAAGATCTCCAATTGTCTCCACACTCTGGAATACTGGCCCTTAGCATCCCTGTGGTGGAAGGATGAGTGGGATTGTGACTTGGTGCTTATCTTCTTTTAGACACTACTTTTATTCAGAGTGTTAGGTTTACATCAAAATTGGGAGGGCAGTACAGATACATGTATTTCTTGCCTTGATACATGTATGACTTCTCCCATTATCGACATCATGGAATGGTACTATTTTTTTTTTAATAAAAATGGTGCATTGTTATAAAATCAAAGATGAACCCTCATTATGACACATTGTAATCACTCAAAGTCCATTGTTTAATGTAGGATTCACTCTTCAAGTTGTCCATTCAGTGGGCTTGGACAAATGTGTAATCATGTATCCATCATTATAGAATCTCACAGGGTAATTCCTCTGCCTGAAAAATCCTCTATGCTCTGCCTCTTCATCCATGGAAAATCACCCATGCCTTTTCCACCTTTCAGTTCAGTTCATTTGCTCAGTCGTGGCTGACTCTTTGTGATCTCGTGGACTGCAGCACGCCAGGCCTCCCTGTCCATCACCAACTCCCGGATTTTACCCAGACTCATGTCCATCGAGTGGGTGATGCCATCCAACCATCTCATCCTCTGTCGTCCTCTTCTCCCGCCTTCAATCTTTCCCAGCATCAGGGTCTTTTCCAATGAGTCAGCTGTTCGCATCAGGTGGCCAAAGTATTTGTGTCTGTTAATACACAGATGAAGTTCTCTCCTGTCTTTTATATACATGTAAATTCTCAAAGAAGGACTTGTTTATTAAACTGTATGTCATAGTTATTTGTGCTTGCTGCAAGCAGTAGAAAAATGACTTCCACGTTAACCACTAGTTGAATCAGTGTCTTATAAATATAATGACAAGCATTGTAGTTATTTTCCATTGTTGTTACTCGAAGATTTTTTTGTGGGACTATAAGGCATTTCATGCATTTAACTGGAGAATATATATACATACAGTATAGGGTTTCCCTGGTGGCTCAGGCGATAAAGAATTTGCCTGCAGATTCTTTAGGGAATCTGCGTCTGTGGGAGATGTGGGTTTGATCCCTGGGTGGGGAAGATCCCCTGGAGACGGGCATGGCAATCCACTCCAGTATTCTTGCCTGGAGAATCCCCATGGACAGAGGAGCCTGGCGGGGTGCAGCCCATGGGGTCGCAAAGAGTCAGACACGCCTGAGCGACTAAGCATAGCACATATACAGTATAACACATAGTTACTGATTTTACTCTGAAAATAATTAAGTGTAACTTGTAATCCTTTTCATGGTCCAAACCGAGAATAGTTTGTATTTTAGTATATTTAATGCCCTGTGTCCTTTTCACAGACTCATTTTGTTTTACAAAAATACAGAAACTTTTGTTTTTTGTAGTCAGCTAAAGCAGAAAATCAAGTCAGCAATCACATGCATAATTCCATATCTTCCCATTCTACCTAAATGTGTACAAAAATAGTTATGATCTTAAACTTCCAATGAGAAGACATATTCTGCCTCAAGATGCTGAGGAAATGCTCACTTTTTTTTTTCCTTTTTAACAACCCCTTTTGGATGGATACACGTTAGTGTCATCTCTTTAAAGAGTTATGTGGAAATGGAGACTGCGTGCAGAGAAAGAGGATGCCACAGAAATCGCAGAGGAAGGTTTGTAACTTGAATATCATGAACAGTGTTGCTGAAGCATATGTTCTCAACGCTCTCCAGTCTGTCCTTGGTCAGTATCACAATCTCAGGCATGGAAGATGAATGCTATTAAGATCGGCTAGTCAAACCTCGGAAGAATCTCCTCCAGCGATCCTTAGATAAGGGAATGTGAACGGGGCACATTGATATTCCATCTGTCACTCACTCAAAAATGTTTCAGTACTGCAAAATAACTTATCCTTTTTTTTGGCTATACAGTAACTCTTTGTTGGTTCTTGTGTTAAATACAGCAGTGTGTCCATGTCCATCCCAAACTCCCTGACTATCCCTTCCCCCATCCTTCCCCCTGGTGACCATAAGGTTATTACAGAGGATTGAGCAGAGTTCCCTGTGCTGGACAGCAGGTCCTTGCTGGTTCTCCGTGTTAAATCCAGCAGTGTATCCATGTCCATCCCAGACTCCCTAAGAATCCCTTCCCCCAGCAACTGTTACTTCATTCTTTCAGTGTGTAAATCTCTTTGTGCTCCATCCCAAACTCCCTGACTATCCCTTCCCCCATCCTTCCCCCTGATGACCATAAGGTTATTACAGAGGATTGAGCAGAGTTCCCTGTGCTGTCCAGCACGACCTTGCTGATTATCCATGTTAAATGCAGCAGTGTGTCCATGTGCATCCCAAACTCCCTAAGAATCCCTTCCCCCAGCAACTGTTACTTCATTCTTTCAGTGTGTAAATCTCTTTGTGCTTGTAAGTGCATTCATTTCTATCATTCCTTTTTAGATTGCACGTGTAAGGAATGTCATCTGATATTTCTCCTTCTTGTCTGACTGACCACTCTCAGCATGAGAATTTCTAGGTCCGTCCATGTTGCGGCAAATGGCATTATTTCGCAGAATAACTTTTCAGGAATCCTTTCCAGTGTGGAGGATGGAGTGGAGAAACTAGATACATAAGCTGGAAAGGCAGTGGCTCCCTTGATCTTTTCAGGTGATGTGGGGTGCTCACTTTATTAGATTGCACCTGTACGACTAGGATCAGGAGCTTACCAGATGTCCGAAAATATGGATAATTTTAGATTGTTCCAAAGATGAGAAAGATGAGAGAGAGCTGGGGGAAATCACTCAATTAAATAAGCAACGCCTGCTGAAACTTCCACATAATTCAGCATTTAAGGTGAATTTACCATGGAGAAAAATGTTCCAAAGTTCAGAAGATAATTAGCTCTTTGGACAGATATGGTGAAAAATAGAGGGAAAAAATAAAATTGGGAGGAAAATTGGAATGAGCTCTATTTTTACACAGTTCTGCATTTTGGCATGTGCTGCCGTCCATGTGATTGCAGAGTCAGACACGACTTAGTGACTGAACAACCAATATATTTTGAAATTTGTTGGCTTGGCTGTGAAGTTCATTTGCGTTTTTCCATAAGATGTCCCAAGACTCAATCCTTTCTTGTGTTACCTTTTTGATTATATCTATTAGGAAGAAGGGTCAGTTGATTTGGAAAAGTGCTTTCAGAAAGCAATTCAGTTTCATGAATCTTTAAATGGAATGAAATATGTATATATCTTTTAGTGCATAAACTCTTTTTTTTAAATATTTATTTGTCTTTGGAGGTGTTGCGTCTTCGTTGCTATGTAGGCCTTTCTGTAGATGCGCTGAGCAGGGGCTTCTCATCACAGTGGCTTCTCCTGTTGCTGAGCAGGGAGGGGCTCTACGGAGCTCAGGCTCCAATGGTTGTGGGCCCCGGGCCTTACAGCACAGGCTCAGTACTTTTAGTGCTTGGCCTTGGTGATGCCATGGTGTGTGGGGGCTTCCAGGGTCAGACATTTAACCTGCGTCACCTACACTGGCTGGAGGCTTCCTTACCACTGAGCCAGCAGGGAAGCCTGGAGTGAAAAGTATTTTAAAACCATTGCAACACAGTTTAGCTTTAACAGCTTTAATTCGTATCCCTGATTTCAGCCTGACTATTCTTAGGAAGAATAAGAAGCTTCTTGGAGCTAAAGCTCCAGTCCTTTGGCCAGCTGTTGTGAAGAGCCGACTCACCAGAAAAGACCCTGATGCTGGGAAAGATTGAAGGTGGGAGGAGAAGGGGACAACAGAGGAGGAGATGGTTGGGTGGCATCACCCACTCAGTAGACATGAGTGTGAGCAAGTCCTGGGAGTTGGTGATGGACAGGGAAGCCTTGCGTGCTGCGGTCCGTGGGGTTACAGAGTTGGACACAACTGAGTGACTGAACTGAACAGATTCTTAGGAAAGTCCAGTCTTACAGTTCATGAATGGGCCCAGTATCCCTATTCTATGATTATGAATCAATTTCAAGAGTAATTTTAGAGTCAGATTTAGTAATACCTGTGAGAACATTTATGGAGCATATGGCATGTTAAAGACAAGAAATTATACGTTAGGGACAGCTTTCAGCAGAAAGGAAGAATGAGGCATTACTCACTGCTCGTGTTACAGGTGTGATAAAACATGGCCAGAAAATCTCCATATTCATTGGACAATACGTCACACCACCTGTAGGGTCTCAATACCGTGGTTGCTTGAAGTCATTTTTCCTTTAGCCTGGTTGCACATTACGGCCCAGTAGAGTTGTTTGTACAAATGTGTTGGTGGGGCACCACGCCTAGAGATTCTCACCCAGTGTCGGGGGCGGAGGGTTGTGGAAGATGGCTCTCTGCTTCCTGAAGCCCCCACAGTTGACATGAATACACACCCAGAGCGGAAACTCCTGCCTGGAGTTAGAAGTAGAACTGAGGTTCTATCCTTCTCTCTATTTCTATTTCACTTCCATTGAGATGAGTAACACCTGGCTTCAAATATATGATTTTTTTTTTTTGCAACATATTTTACTTTATTTTTCAAGTACTTAAAAAAATAATGTTTATTTATTTACGGCTGTGCGTGTAAGCTTTCTCTCGTGGTAGTGAGTGGGTTTCTCATTGTGGCGGCTTCTCTCGTTGTGGAATACGGGATCCTGAGTTCAGGCTCAGTAGCTGTGGCTCCCAGGCCCCAGAACACAGGCTGAGTAGCTGCTGTGCACGGGCTTAGTCGCTCCGCAGCATGTGAGATCTTCCTGGCCTGGGGATGCAGGCCACGTGTCCTCCCTTGGCTGGCGGATTATTAACCACTGTACCACCAGAGAAGTCCCCAGCATAGTTGAGAAGCATCGATAAATGAAGATATTCCCTGAGAAGTGGAACCCTCAGTCTTGGTCTAAAAAGAGAGGTTTTAGGCCACCCCCAAGTTACATTAATAAAATGGGGTTATAGTCTCACAAAAAGCCTTGGTATTTACTTCCAACTAAGGATGCCAACTGGCTGGTTCTCGTTCCTTGTAAAGTGGCCGGCGTGTGATTTGGGGCTGTGATGATGGGAAATTTGGGTAATATTAAGAAACCATGCTACTACTGCTCCGTATCAAGCCAGGAACGTAGGAATACTCAGAAGTCAGAAACAATTTAATCAAGTGTTTTAAAGCAAATACCGAGGGGGACATCTCTCTGTTGCCTTCCCCTAGTTTAAATGAATGTTTGCAGTGATGATGAAGTAAGCACCCATGTCGACGGAGAGAGCCAGGAGGTGCAGTATCAGCTGACAGTGTGTGCAGAAATGAGGGGCGTCCGCAACCGCAGTCCCGGCAGCCCCGGGCCCTCGGGGGTGCTCCTTCAGGCTCAAGGAGGCCCCTCATGCACATTTACTTGTAAACTGATCTATAAATCTATATTTGTAAGTTTTATTGGTAATCTATAAATTTTATTGATGTGTCTATAAGATTTTTTGATAGATGTGTCTGTAAGTTCTATTGATAGATCTATCTGCAAGTTTTATTGATATATCTATTAGTTTTATTGATAGATGTATCTGTAAGATTTTTTGATAGATGTATCTATAAGACTTTTTGATAGATGTATCTGTAAGTTTATTGATAGGTATAGCTGTAAGTTTTATTGATAGATGTAGCTGTAAGTTTTATTGATAGATGTATCGGTAAGTTCAGTTGATAGATGTATCTGTAAGTTTTATTGACATATTTGTAAGTTTTATTGATAGATGTATCTATAAGTTCTATTGACAGATGTATCTATAAAAGTTTTATTGATAGATATATCTGAAACCTCTATTGATAGATCTATCTGTAAGTTTTATTGATGTATCTATGAGTTTTATGGATAGATGTATCTGTAAGATTTTTTGATGGATGTATCTGTAAGTTTTATTGATAGATATATCTGTAAGTTTTATTGATAGAGGTATCTAAGTTTTATTGATAGATGTATCTGTAAGTTCAGTTGATAGGTGTATCTATAGTTCTAATGATAGATGTATCTATCAGTTTTATTGAATCTATAAGTTCTATTGATAGATATAGCTGTAAGTTTTATTGATATATCTATAATTTTATTGATAGATGTATCTGTATGTTCTATTGATAGATGTATCTGTAAGTTCTATTGATAACGTATCTGGTTGATCCCTGGGTCGGGAAGCTCCACTGGAGAAGGAGATGGCAATCCACTCCAGCACTCTTGCCTGGAAAATCCCATGAACAGAAGAGTCTGGTGGGCTGCAGTCCATGGGGTCGCAAAGAGTCGGACATGACTGAGCGACTTCACTTACTTATGAGTTTTATTGGTAGATGTATCTGTTTTTTGATAGATCTGAGTTTTATTGATAGATCTCTCAGTTTTATTGATAGATGTATCTAAGTTTTACTGATAGATGTATCTATAAATGTGTAACCTGTACAAATTTAATTATCCATTTATTTATCTACCCATCCACTTATTCAGTCAGGTATTAGCTCGTTCTCATACTGGGATTAGTTCCCTATTGCTGCTTGAGCAAATAAATACACATGTAGTAACTTAACACAGCCCACAGTTATCATCTTTCAGGTCTGGAGGTCAGAAGTTTGCAGGAGGTCTCCTCGGGCTAAAATCCAGGTGTCGGCGGGGGACGGGACAGCATTCTTTCCAGAGGCTCCAGGGGGAGGATCCAGTGCTTTGCCTTTTCCAGTTTCTAGAGGACACCCCCATTGCTAAGCTCGCTGCCCCTCTCTCCACCCTTGAAGCACATCCTTTAATCTCTGCTTCTCACCTCGCATCCCTTTCCCACCTTTGACCGTCCTGCGTCCCTCTCATAAGGGTCCTCAGGATTCCATTGGGCCCACCAGATAAGCCAGGATAATTTTCTGTCCGAGGATCCTTAATTTCTTCCCATCTCCAGAGTCACTGCCTGGTACCATCTGCGCAGGGTTCTGAGGTCAAAGCATGGGCATCCCGGAAGAGGCGGAGTTACTGTGTCTAGTAGGGTATTCCATAGACACTTGCTAATCAGTTTCTATATGACAACTGTAGTTTTTACTGATTGACTTTTGAACTTTCAATCGCACTCCTTGGTTAATAATCTATATGGACGGCACGTCCCAGCATTTGTGATTGATTTTCTCGATGACAGTCTAGAATTATGACTTCTCTCTCATTCCTCTTACCTTGGACCTAAAACCATGTTTCCAGCTTCATATTTGTAAAAGTAACATATTCTCTTCTATTTTCTCTTTCTGAAAAGGGTACTAGTGTTTTTAGGAAAAAAGAAAGCACTTGATTGGACAACGAAATTGCTTTTATCTCAAATTATATATACAGGTTATCTTTTAGTTTTATATTCTAGGGTTTCCCTTCTTTGTCTTCCATTGTTCCAATGAACTATTCCCATCCTTCTATTTTTAATTTTCAAGTATTTTTTCTGTTTTTTTTTGTTATTTTCCTTTGCACATAAATTTAATCTTTGCTAACGGACACGGAATGACTAAAATACTGTTGAGCATCAAGTCGGTGTGTGTTTTGCATTCTATTCACTAAACCGCTTCTTTTAAAAAAAATTTATTTATATTAATTGGAGGCTAATGTCAGTATTGTAGTGGTTTTGCCATACATTGAGCTAAACCGCTTCTAAACCACTAAACCCCTTCTCTGCTCAAACCACATTTGAGATCACTGTTTAACTTACCAGGTGGTTGGTGTGCGTTCCTGTCACTGCAGTTTCAGGACGTTCTGCTTCCATCCATTTTCTCGAGGGAATTTGAGAGGTGTCCAGGCGTTCAGTGCAGATGAGCAGGCTTTGTGACCTCCAGGGTTGGTTTGGATTGCACCTCTGAGGGTTCTGTTCGATGTCACAGAGCCCCTGAATGGTACAGCAGGAATATTATTTCCTCTGGGACGTCAGGACTCTCACCCTAGTGCCTCCTCTTCTCCAGGTAGCCTTTCCGCTTATAAAGAGAAGGGCCCTCGGGGTTTTCCTTGTTTGCTTTCGTGTAGGCATGTTGAAGGCAGGCTGAGAAACCGTGAACTTTCTTCATAGGCAGCTCTGTCGTCCAGCTGCATTTCCCCATCCACTGGCCTGTTCTTTTTTTCCCAAGTCTGATCGTCGTCAGAGAATGAAACACATGTTGTGGAAAGTGGATTGGACTTCTCAGTTTCTGACATGAATAGGCCTTCCAGGATGAGATGGTTGGGTGGCATCACCGACTCCATGGACATGACTTTGACAAGCTCCGGGAGTTGGTGAGGGACAGGGAGGCCTGGCATGCTGCGGTCCATTCGATTGCAAAGAGTCGGACAGGACTGAGCGACTGAACTGAACTGAGTCCTTCCAGAAACCTATTGAAATCACTTGTTCCGTGTTTAAGCTCGTCACTTTTCTTTCCAGTTATAGATTCCTTCCTGGTTTTTATTTTTCGTTTTAAATGGGCGTCTGGGAGTGACTTAAGACTTATGATCCTTCTCCACCCACAACGTGGAATGAGAAGATACTGACAGTGTATGTTTAAATAATTACATTTACAGAGACTTATGTTTCCGTGAACACATTTTCATGTATGTACAGGGCAATTTGGTCATCCACAACTGAGACACAGAGAATGTAATTTCCAGAATAACCTCTCATTTCACTCTTTTTCTTCTCTTGCAAATGAAGAGATTGGATAGGTGGTCTGTGGTATTCCTTCTACGCTAATATCCCGTATGCTTGCCCTGTGCTATATAATATAGGGAAACATTCAAGACAGAAATAACATATGCCATTTTTGACATTTGCTTCATAAACCGAAACGCTGATTTACTAATGACAGCCTGTTCCTATGAAATATTTACATATTACGTGACAGTTACACTAATCACTTAAAACTTGATGTTATATTCTTGGAATTAAGTTTCACAAGAATATAGCCTTCCATCTGAAAGAAGAGAACATAAGATATTTTTGTATAGACTTTAAGAAAAATTGTTTGATTCAGTAAATATGAAAGCACATCTCAAACACATCTCCTTTTCAGCAGTTTTATTTTAAATATCGATTGTTTTCACTGTTTCCTGAACTGATGGAAATGGAAGGTTCAATCCCACCTAGTGACTCGAAGGCTGCAGAACTATAGACTGTGCCTTCTTGTTTCACATATAAGCAAAGAAAGCACCTCCCAAGTAAGGACTCTTAAACTTTGGGTTTTGCGTCCATCGTACTTTCATCAGATACAGTTTGCATCTGACCCCCTACTGTGTGCCTAAATTAGATTGGAAATTAAAGAGCAAAGGATCCCCATGGTACTGAACTGCTCATAGTTGGAAGTTTGAGAAGATAGCAGACAAGAATCACTTGGGCGTTTTGACCTATGACTCATCACGGGATCCAGGGATTTGCTCATACACGTAGGTGTAATAGTGAAATAAAAATACAGAAATAATGTGTGAAGTACATGCAGTATAAAAATAAGACATTTCACATTTCATTTCATCTTACTCACAGGCAATCATCACTCTTAGCATTTGTTTTCTTTCATAACTTGAGCCCAACTTTTCTTCTTTTCCCGTTTCTCCTTTCTTCTGAAAATGGATCGATGAAAGAAGAGCAACCACAGAAACAAAAGCACAAATCATCTCATGCAGGGTGTTCTGTAAACTGGCAGCTTTTCGACTTCACACTGTGGCTGTGTTCTGAGAAGACTCTCTCCCAGCCTACGGTATTCTTTATGTCCTGCACAAATCTGCCCTCTTGGGGACTCCTCATATCATAAGGCGTTAAACCGAGGGCTTGAAGGAAGACAGTGATGAGTCCGGGGCAGAGTTTTGCCTTTCAGCTGCAGGTGCTGCCAGATGTCTTAGATCAGGAAGCATAGACTGTCCAGGGCTGTGTCGCTGGGCGGTGCAGACTCATGACAGAAGAGACACTGAACGCCGTGCGAGAGGTCCTCGTGCCATGTCGCGTCTGGACTGAGCTGTCAAGCATGGACAGCAGCTAGGCAGAAGGCGGGAGGAGAAGGGGACGACAGAGTATGAGCTGGTCGGATGGCATCACCAACTTGATGGACATGAATTTGAGTAGACCCCGGGAGTTGGTGATGGACAGGGAGGCCTGGCGTGCTGCAGTCCATGGGGTTGCAAAGAGTCAGACACAGCTGAGCAACTGAACTGAAGTGAGCCAGGTGTACCAGCGCCATGCCTGTGCCAAGGCACACATTAGCACGTGCTGCAGAAATAGCACATTTCTGGTGCTGTTGGATGGAAGCAGAACATCACGAAACTGCAGTGACAGGAACTCACTGGTCCAAGGCACCAGTTTGATTGGAGTCAACACTGTGTGATGTCACAAGAATTAATGACCGAGAGGAAGACTGGAGATGGGTCCTGGAGAACTTGACTTCCAGCAGGAGGGTTTCATGCTTCATATAAGGGGCTAATGATGGTCCTTTTGTAAAGCTGATTTTATTTGTTTGTTGGCTGTGCTGGGTCTTTGCTGCTGCACACACTCTTCTCCAGGTGGGGCGAGCAGAAGTCGTTCTGTGTTTATGGTTCGCAGGCTGCTCATTACAGCGGCTTCTCTTGTTGCAGAGCACAGTCTCTAGGGCACATGGACTTCAGTAGTTGTGACACGTGGGCTCAGTGGTTGTGATTCCCAGGCTCAGTACTTGTGGTACGCAGACTTAGGTGTTCTGAGGCATGTGGGATCTTCCTGGACTGGGGATCAAACTGGTATCTCCAGTGTTGGCAGGTGGATTCTTTACCACTGAGCCACCAGGGAAGCCCCCCCCATGATGATCCCTTATTTTATTTTATTTTTTTAAAGCAGCAGCATAGGCTGGTCAGTCCCAGCTCTGTTTTGGGAGGATGAATCTGGCAGTGGACGGTCAGAGGGAGCTCAGACCAGAGGCTGGAGATGAGATGAGAGAAGGAGGAGGGTCTTGCCAAAATGTAGGTGAATTTAAGAACCATGTAGATGGTACAAGCAGTGTGACTTGTACACTGCAGGAGAAAGGAGACAGGATTAATCCCCAGATGGACCTTCATTGCCCGTTTGTATTGTATGAAAGTGAAAATCGCTCAGTCGTGTCCAGCTCCTTGCAACTCCCATGGACTATACAGTCCGTAGAATTCTCCAGGCCAGAATACTGGAATGAGGAGCCTTTCCCTTCTCCAGGACATTTTCTCAACCCAGAGATCAAACCGGGGTCTCCCGCATTGCAGGCGGATTCTTGACCAGCTGAGCCACCATGGAAGCGTAAGAATACTGCAGTAGGTAGCCTATCCCTTCTCCAAGGAATCTTCCCAACCCAGGAACCGAACTGGGGTCTCCCACATTGCAGGCGGATTCTTTACCAGCTGAAGCACCAGGGAAGCCCTTTATTGCCCATGGTCATCTCAAAATAGCCAGTCCCAAGCTTTTGGGGCATTTTATTTTGTGTTGCTCTCATTGAAGTATAGTTCAGTTAGTTCAGTCCCTCAGTCGTGTCCGACTCTTTGCAACCCCATGAATCGCAGCACACCAGGCCTCCCTGTCCATCACCAACTCCTGGAGTTCACTCAGACTCATGTCCATTGAGTCCGTGATGCCATCCAGCCATCTCATCCTTGGTCATCCCCTTCTCCTCCTGCCCCTGATCCCTCCCAGCATCAGGGTCTTTTCCAATGAGTCAACTCTTCGCATCAGCTTTAGCATCATTCCTTCCAAAGAAATCCCAGGGTTGATCTCCTTCAGAATGGACTGGTTGGATCTCCTTGCAATCCAAGGGACTCTCAAGAGTCTTCTCCAACACCACAGTTCAAAAACATCAATTTTTGGGCGCTCAGCCTTCTTCACAGTCCAACTCTCACATCCATACATGACCACAGGAAAAACAATAGCCTTGACTAGACGGACCTTAGTCGGCAAAGTAGTGTCTCTGCTTTTGAATATACTGTCTAGGTTGGTCATAACTTTTCTTCCAAGGACTAAGCGTCTTTTAATTTCATGGCTGCAGTCACCATCTGTGGTGATTTTGGAGCCCCCAAAAATAAAGTCTGACACTGTTTCTACTGTTTCCCCATCTATTTCCCATGAAGTGTCCAATTTGGAACCAGTCTGTTGTTCCATGTCCAGTTCTAACTGTTGCTTCCTGACCTGCATACAGATTTCTCAAGAGGCAGGTCAGGTGGTCTGGTATTCCCATCTCTTTCAGAATTTTCCACAGTTTCTTGTGATCCACACAGTCAAAGGCTTTGGCATAGTCAATAAAGCAGAAATAGATGTTTTTCTGGAACCCTCTTGCTTTTCCCATGATCCAGCGGATGTTGGCAGTTTGATCTCTGGTTCCTCTGCCTTTTCTAAAACCAGCTTGAACATCAGGGAATTCACCGTTCACGTATTACTGAAGTCTGGCTTGGAGAATTTTGAGCATTATTTTACTAGCATGTGAGGAGTGCAATTGTGCGGTAGTTTGAGCATTCTTTGGCATTGCCTTTCTTTGGAATTGGAATGAAAACTGACCTTTTCCAGTCCTCTGGCCACTGCTTAGTTTTCCAAATTTGCTGGCATATTGAGTGCAGCACTTTCACAGCATCATCTTTCAGGATTTGAAACAGCTCAACTGGAATTCCATCACCTCCACTAGCTTTGTTTGTAGTGATAGTTAACTTTACAATCTTATATTAGTCTGACTTACTTCACTCAGTATGATGATCAATAAGTAGGTCCGTCAGTGTTGCTGCAAAAATGGTATTATTTCATTCTACCTAATTGTGTACACACACACACACACACAGTATCTTCTTTCTGCATTCCTCTGTCAGTGCACATTTCCACTGTTTCCATGTCTTGACTACTGTAAACAGTACTGCAGGGAACATAGGGGCGCCTAAGCAATGCTACAAATGAATCTATTTATAAAACAGACACAAGCTCACAGAACTTGCTGGCAGAAGAATTAGGGGAAGGGCAAGTTAGGGAACTTGGGATGGACATGGACACACTGCCATATTTAACATGGAGAACCAGCAAGGACCTGCTGTCCAGCACAGGGAACTCTGCTCAATACTCTGTAATAAGCTTATGGTTCCCAAGGGGAAGGATGGGGGAAGGGACAGTTAGGAGTCTGGGATGGACATGGACACACTGCTGTGTTTAACATGGGGAACCAGCAAGGACCTGCTGGACAGCACAGGGAACTCTGCTCAATAACATGTGGTAGCCTGGATTGGAGGAGAGTTTGAGGGATAAACAATACATGCATATGTATGGCTGAGTCCCTTTGCTGTCCCCCTGAAACCATCACAACATTGTTTATCAGCTATACACCAGTGCAAAATTAAAAGGTTTAAAAAAATAGTATATTAGTTTCAAGTGGACAACAAGCTAATGCAATAGTTTGATGGGTTTGCAAGACTGCCTCTTGCAAAATCTGTATGCAGGTCTGGAAGCAACAGTTAGAACTGGACATGGAACAACAGACTGGTTCCAAATAGGAAAGGGAGTACATCAAGGCTGTATATTGTCAACCTGCTTATTTAACTTCTATGCAGAGTGCATCATGAGAAACGCTGGGCTGGAGGAAGCACAAGCTGGAATCAAGATTGCTGGAAGAAATATCAATAACCTCAGATATGCAGATGACACCACCCTTATGGCAGAAAGTGAACAGGACTGAAAGAGCCTCTTGATGAAAGTGAAAGAGGAGAGTGAAAAAGTTGGCTTAAAGCTCAACATTCAGAAAATGAAAATCATGGCATCTGGTCCCATCACTTGATGGCAGATAGATGGGGAAACAGTGGCTGACTTTATTTTGGGGGCTCCAAAATCACCACAGATGGTGGTTGCAGCCATGAAATTAAAAGACACTTACTCCTTGGAAGGAGAGTTATGACCAACCTAGATAACATATTAAAAAGCAGAGACACGACTTTGCCAACAAAGGTCCATCTTGTCAAGGCTGTGATTTTTCCAGTAGTCATGTATGGATATGAGAGTTGAACTATTAAAAAAAGCTGAGCACCGAAGAATTGATGCTTTTGAACTGTGGTGTTGGAGAAGACTCTTGAGAGTCCCTTGGACTGCAAGGAGATCCAACCAGTCCGTCCTAAAGTTCAGTCCTGAGTGTTCATTGGAAGGACAGATTTGATGCTGAAATTCCAATACTTTGGCTACCTGATGGGAAGAGCTGATTCATTTGAAAAGACCCTGATGCTGGGGAAGATTGAGGGCAGGAGGAGAAGGGGATGACAGAAGATGAGATGGCTGGATGGCATCACCAACTCAATGGACATGGGTTTGGGTGGACTCTGGGAGTTGGTGATGGACAGGGAGGCCTGGCGTGCTGTGGTCCATGGGGTTGCAAAGAGTCAGACACGACTGAGCGACTGAGCTGAGCTGAAGACTCCATACTAAGTTATTAAATACTGACTATATTCCTCATGTTGGGCACTGTATCCGTGTACCCAGCAGATTCGGAAATCCTCATGGACGACATTGGGATTAGTTTTCCACCGCTGTGTAACAACTGACCAAAGGTGTGGGGACTTCAGACACAATCTCTTTATTAGCTCACAGTTCTTGTAGGTCGAGAACGCAGCAAGGCGTTGCTGAATTCTTTGCTTAGAGTCTTGGAAGACCAAAGTCACACAGCGCCCTGAAGGGTAGCGGGCTCTGTGCAGAAGAGCCCAGATGCAAGCTCCCTTCCGTGGTGGAGAAGCAGCTCCTTGCAGCTTGTTGGTGCAGGTCTTTCTTTGTTGCTGGATGTCCGGTGGTAGCCATACCATATTCCGGGACACCGCTCACTTCTCCCTGCACGTGGTCCTCTGTCTTCCAAGTCAGCAACAATGCATTGACACAGTTTTTATTTATTTTTATTTTTTAAATATAAATTTATTTATTCTAATTGGAGGCTAATTACTTTACAATATTGTATTGGTTTTGCCATACATCTATGGGTGTTCATGTGTTCCCCATCCTGAGCCACACTTTTTAAACATTATCTTTAATTATTTTTAAATTGCAGGATAATGGTTTTACAGTGTTGTATTGCTTTCTGCCATTCAGTTCATTGCAGTCGCTCAGTCGTGCCCTACTTTTTGCGACCCCATGGACCGCAGCACGCCAGGCCTCCTTGTCTATCACCAACTCCCGGAGTTCCCCCAAACCATGTCCATTGAATCGGTGATGCCATCCAACCATCTCATCATCTGTCATCTCCTTCCCCTCCTGCTTTCAATCTTTTCCAACATCAGAGTCTTTTCCTGTGAGTCAGTTCTTTGCATCAGGTGGCCAAAGTATTGGAGTTTCTATTTCATCATCAGTCCTTCCAATGAATATTCAGGGACTGATTTCCTTTAGGATGGACTGGTTGGATCTCCCTGCATTCCAAGGGACTCTCAAGAGTCTTCCCCAGCACCACAGTTCAGAAGCATCCATTCTATAGATTATAAAGAAAGCTGAGCACCAAAGAATTGATGCTTTCTGCCGTACAGCAATGCAAGTCAGCCATTACTCTATTACTATATATATGTGTCTGTGTGTGTAGTTACGTATAGGTCTGTTACTAATATCACAGGGGGAATTTTCTAACATTCCATGTATATATATTATAAAACATTCTAGGTATATAACCTTGTTATAATTTAACATGTTACAATATTATAGCATTATAATAATATAATACACACACACACACTTATCACCTCCTTCTTGAACCTCCCCGTCTTCCAGCCATCGCAGCCCTCTGTGTCATCTCCGAGCACCAGCCTGAGCTCCCTGTGCTATACAGCGGCTCCCCACTAGCTGTCTGGGTTACACGTGGTCGTGTACAAGTCAGTGCAGCTATCTCAGTTCACGCTACCTTCTCCTTCCCCGGTTGTGTCCACACATGCTTTCTCTATGCCTGCATCTCTAGTCTTGTCCTGCACCATCTTTCTAGAATCCATGTATATGTGTTCAACGTGTCTCTTTGTGACTGACTTCACTCTGTGTGTCGGGCTCTAGGTCCATCCCCCTCAGTTCAGCTGATTCACGCTGGTCCTTCATATGCCTGGGGTATCTCTGACTTTGCCCGTGTGCTAAACCGCCAGCGAAAAAGCTCTGCTTGTGCAGGAGAACCGGCTAAGAGGATAAGAACCTCTAAGATATTCTCCCCTTTAACTGACTCAAAAGCGAGTGACTGGTACCTTGTTGGCATCATCCACAAAGCCCTTCAACTCATCCAGGCAGTGACATCCACTGTCCATGATTCTGGAATTCAGGCCGGAGCGTGCTGTGATCGGGGCGTCTTCCGTCTTGCTGGGGCATCTCTTACGGGACTGCTCTAATTCAGGGGTGGACCCTTGTCTCTGCCACTTTTTCCTGCTTACTTTCCATGTGGTTTGTCACCTTTTACACTGTGATTCAAGAAGGAAAGGCAAAGCAAGTGCGTAGGTGAGCAGATAAGGAAGTGAGCTGTAGTAAGGCACCAAAAGCGTTGTCTTAAAATAGCCCTGGCTTTGGAAAGTGTGGGGTGAGCACAGATGCTGTGAGCCTTGCAGAACCGGGCTTGTCACGGGCTGGAACATACTCGGAAACGAAGAAATCTGTCACCACTCAGCTTGTGCCAATGAAAACTGTAGACCACATTCGCAGCGGGTGTATGAACTGGGTGGCGGCAATGTGATAAAAATAGACAATTATTATACTTGTAGATTTAGAAACTAGCCAAATCTTACCACCTGAGAATTACAGTCCTTGTTTTATAGCAGCAAGATTTTTTTTTTTTTTTCAAAAAAGGACAGTCATTTGCAATCTGTAACAGGTGCAAGTAGAAAATCCTGAGTTTTTTGGGTACGTGTGGCTGTGATAGTGTCTCTTAGAGACATTAAAGCCCTTAGACTGTGTATTTCCCTCCATCTGTCTGTGTCTCTGCTGACAGTGCTGTGGAATTACCGCATCCCGCTGAGTCTTCATTTGGCCTTTGAATCTGCGGCTGCTCACATTTGGAGAAACTGTGGACATCAGTTCTAGGACGGGATGTCCACTTGGCTCCGTTGTTAGGACAGAAAAGTGATGGGAGAGTCAGACATAGACTGGATATTGAATGGAAGTCGAATTTCTAATGGGACTTGTTCCTCCCTTTGAATTTTTATTTTTTACTTTAGTAATAAAGTACCACATTATTGTGGCAAGTCACGGTATGATGCTGGAGCCAGGTGCTATGAGGCACTATCTTGCCAGCCAAGGGGTCTCCCCGGGGACCTTGAGACAGATCAGAGAGGACATACTCCTTCTGTATAATTTACCTCTGTTCCCTTTCTCTCTCTTTCTACATGCACTGAAGGGTGTACTTTGAAATTTTTGTTTTGTTTTGTTTTGATCTTATGTCTAGATTTTCTTTGAGTTTAAACACTCAGAATCTTTGGTTTTTCTCTGTCATACATTTATATCAGATATCTTGGAGATTTTCTTTTCATCCACATGGGTACATTTATTCTCCTCATTTTCATTATTCAGCTCAGTTGTGTCCGACTCTTTGCGACCCCATGGACTGCAGCATGCCAGGCCTCCCTGTCCATCACCAACTCCCAGAATTTACTCAAACTCAAGTCCATCGAGTTGGTGATGCCATCGAACCATCTCATCCTCAGTCATCCCCTTCTCCTCCCGCCCTCAAGCTTTCCCAGCATTGAGGTCTTTTCCAGTGAGTCAGCTCTTCACATCAGTGGCCAAAGTATTGGAGTTTCAGCCTCAGCATCAGTCCTTCCAATGAACACTCAGGACTGATCTCCTTTAGGATGGAGGGCTTAGGTATTTCATAGCAAACTAGAGACTTTGTAACAACTGGTTGTCATAACTTCAATAGTAACGCAACTATGCAAGCAGCTTCTTTCAGATTGGCTCAAAGTGTTCTAAAACTCCAGCTGTGATGTTAAGAACAGACCTATACACAACTGCAGCGCCATTTATGTCTTTAAGCTTAGTCTACTGGAAACTAGAAATCTATAAAGGCTGATAGACTGGAGAAATCATACATAGTAACATGAAACACACTTGAGAAGTGTGAGTTTCTCTTCATGGCAGAACAAATCTCAGAGATGTATCTACAATGGAGTTAAGTGTTCTTAAGCTATGAGGTAGCTTTGTGGTTCACCCTGTGTAATACGAGAGCGCGGTACACTCAACAGAAGCAGATCACATTTAAAATTTAGATCAGATTGCTTGTCACTTGTCCACATCTTGTTTTAGGCTTCGATATTTAATTAAATGAGCGAAGAAGGAAATTATTTAGTTCTCGATGCTTTCTGCATAACTTCTAAGCAGTTCATAGACGATTGCACCAAAGTGGCATTTGCTGGATATCATGGACACAGTATACTGCACAGTTATTTCTTAGTTGATAAGAGTCTGGATTTGAAATAGCATTCCGACATTGAAGTCATCCCCAGGCTGAGGTCCACAATTTGCTCTTAGCCCCAGGGAAAATCACTTTGGAACACAGTCAGCTTTCTCCTTGTGGGAATGGGAAAGATGTATGCAGACTTGACTTGCCCACATTTCCTCAAACCCTGAAACCTCAAATCCAGCTGCCAGCTGGTAGCTGTCTTCATTTTCCAGAACCCGAGCACGACTGAATTGTGAACCTAAGAAGGCGTGTTTTCACGCCCACAGCAGAGCTGGCTCAGAAGCTCGGGAATGTCCTGGTGTTCCTGCTTAGATGCCTGTGGTTGGCAGAAGGGGCAGGGGGGGTGAGAGGGAAGAAGGGACATTCCAGCCTGTGGAACTGCTAGCGTGGAACGGCAAGTCAGCAGGCAATGTTGCTTGAGAGACAATTTTACCCCAGAGGAAAATTAAATATTTCTTTAGACCTGGGTTCGATCCCTGGGTTGGGAAGATCCCCTGGCGAAGGGGACGGCTACCCACTGCAGTGTTCTGGCCTGGAGAGTCCTGTGGACCAGTCCATGGGGGTCACAAAGAGTTGGACACCACTGACAACTTTTAGACTTTTCAGATGTGCCGCGGAACAGCAGGGTCCCATGCATGATTCTGTAGCCCCAGGGACAATAAAATTTTGTTCAAATAACATGAAATGTGTCTTGGTAGAGATGAGACCCCCCATGATGCTTCTTATGGTGGCTTGAAAAGTGAAAGGTTCAGTCACTCACTGGTATCTGGCTCTTTGAAATGACCCCATGGACTGTAGCCCGCCAAGCTCCTCTGTCCATGGGATTTCCCAGGTGGGAAGACTGGAGTGGGTTGCCATTCCCTTCTCAGGGGATCTTCCCCACCCGAGGATCGAACCTGGGCCTCCAGCCGCCTTGTGGGCAGACTCTTTACTGTCTGAGCCACCAGGGAAGCCTGCTGTGCGTGAAGGGAGCTCATAGGTGACCTCAGAGCAAAGAAAACCAGTGGCATTTGTAAACCAACGTGGTGTAGAGAAGTCTGGCCATTGTACTCTGGTCAGAACCCAGGGTCCTCCTGTGTCCTGAAAGGATGCCAGCTCCTGAGAGGTAAACAGACACACAGATGGCACACACAACCAAACAGGCATCTCTGTAGACAGAAGATCATGAGGTTAGAAATTCTCAGGTATGATGCCCCTCTCCCATACACAACTCATGGCTTCAAAACCGCCTTGACTCCCAGCAATTAAAGATGGCTCACAAATGCACACGCACATGTGTGTGTGTGTGTGTGTGTGTGTGTGTGTGTGTGATTTCTCAGTTTGGTCCTAAACGTTTGAAAGCTCCACTCAAAGAGTGTGAACTGTTAGACCTAGCAGATATCTCATAAAAGATGCTTAAAGTACTCAAAAATTATCTGCAGTCCCTGTAAGACAGATAACCCTATCTCTAAGCAAACACTGTTTAAGATACCACCATGAAAGATACTTTATAACCTGAGTGTTTCATAGTTTGCGTCTCCAAAAAGGGCACCCCACTCCAGTACTCTTGCCAGGAAAATCCCATGGACGGAGGAGCCTGGTAGGCTGCAGTCCACGGGGTCTCGAAAAATCGGACAGGACTGAGTGACTTCACTTTCACTTTTCACATTCCTGCATTGGAGAAGGAAATGGCAACCCACTCCAGTGTTCTTGTCTGGAGAATCCCAGGGAAGGGGGAGCCTGGTGGGCTGCCGTCTCTGGGGTCGCACAGAGTCAGACATGACAGAAGTGACTTAGCAGCACAGTTATAGCATCGCTTTTTTTTTCTTAATATATTCTGGGAGGTGCTGGATCTTTGTTGCTGTGTGGCCTTTGGGGTCTCCTCTCTGGTTGCAGTGCATGGGCTTCTCTTGCAGTGGCTTGTCTTGCTGTGGAGAATGTGATGTAGGGCTCGTGGGCTTCAGTACTTGTATCCTGTGGTGTCAGTCATTGCGACTCCTAGGCTGTGGGGCATAGATTCAGTCATTGTGGTGCACGGGCTTACCTGCTCCATGGCATGTGGGATCTTCCCGGACCAGGGGCTGAACCCACGTCTCCCGCATCGGCAGATGGATTCTTTACCACTGAGCCACCAGGGAAGCCTGGCATCACTTTTTAATGGGCTTCAAGTTTAAGCTTTAGAAAACGAAGATCATGGTACCCGGTCCCATCACTTCATGGGACATAGATGGGGAAACAGTGGAAACAGTGTCAGACTTTATTTTTTGGGGCTCCAAAATCACTGCAGATGGTGACTGCAGCCATGAAATTAAAAGACGCTTACTCCTTGGAAGAAAAGTTATGACCAGCCTACAGAGCATATTCAAAAGCAGAGACATTACTTTGCCTACTAAGGTCTGTCTAGTCAAGGCTATGGTTTTTCCTGTGGTCACGTATGGATGTGAGAGTTGGACTGTGAAGAAGGCTGAACGCAAAAGAATTGATGCTTTTGAACTGTGGTGTTGGAGAAGACTCTTGAGAGTCCCTTGGACTGCAAGGAGATCCAACCAGTCCATTCTGAAGGAGATCAGCCCTGGGATTTCTTTGGAAGGAATGATGCTAAAGCTGAAGCTCCAGTACTTTGGCCACCTCATGCAAAGAGTTGACTCACTGGAAAAGACTCTGATGCTGGGAGGGATTGGGGACAGGAGGAGAAGAGGACGACCGAGGATGAGATGGCTGGATGGCATCACGGACTCGATGGATGTGAGTCTGAGTGAACTCCGGGAGTTGGTGATGGACAGGGAGGCCTGGTGTGCTGTGATTCATGGGGTCACAAAGAGTCAGACGCGTCTGAGCGACTGAACTGAACTGAAGTTTAAGCTGACGATACATCCAGTAGGTGTTAGCTCACCTCTGCATTCCTGAGTTGTTCGCCGGGACTTTGAGCTCCCTGGAGGACTCTGACATGAGAATGCATGGTTTATGTTATTAGTATTATTATTATTATTATTTTGTCCAGCTTCTTTCTTTACTGTTTGGAAGGGAGATAAATCCCGGTACCTCTCAGATGGAGCAAGAACGTAGGCAGAGCTGAGAAAATGTAACAGCAGGTTATCTGAGCAGAGCTGGTGTTTCGCTATTACCGTGTAGTTTGCGGTTCTGGTGGTGGGAAAGAAAGTTGAGAGAGAAAAGCGAACTACTGGCTCAGGATTACGTAGTGAATCCAGAAGGAAGGCTTCATCCAGTTAATGCCATCTTGGGGACCACATGGAGGCTTCCCTTGTGGCTCAGACGTCTGCCTACAATGTGGGAGAACTGGGTTCGATCCCCCTGGGTTGGGAAGATCCTCCGGAGAAGGAAATGGCAACCCACTCCAGTACTCTTGCCTGGAAAATCCCATGGATAGAGGAGCCTGGTAGGCTGCAGTCCATGAGGTCACTAAGAGTTGGACACGACTGAGCGACTTCACTTCACTCACTTGGGAACCACGTGAGTGTGCCTTTTTCATAGCTTACAGTTTGGGTAAGAAGCCAGCTACAGCCAGGAGCTGGGAGAGTCCTGTGAATAAAGGAAAAATAAAAGAGGGATGGCAGCTGGGGAGGGGTCAGGTAGTTAAAGCTCAAAAAACCATTTATCATTGGGCATTTAAATTAGTAATGAGAACATCAGTGTTCTTTTTTTAAAAAATTCTTAATGGAGTATGTGTCTGTGTGTGTGGAAGTCGGTCAGTCGTGTCCGACTCTTTGTGACCCCCATGGACTGCAGCCCACCAGACTCCACTGTCCGTGGAATTTCCTTGGCAAGAAGACTGGAGTGGGTTGGCATGCCCTTCTGCATATTGGAGTATAGTTGGTCCAGAGTGGTGCATTAGTTTCTGCTGCACACCAAAGTGGATTAGCTATATGTACACACAGAGCTTTCCAGGTGGCTCAGATGGTAAAGAATCTGCCTGCACTGCGGGAGACCTGGGTCGGAAGATCCCCTGGAGGAGGGCATGGCTACCCACTCCACTATTCTTGCCTGGAGACTCCCATGGACAGAGGAGCCTGGCGGGCTGCAGTCCATGTGGTCGCAAAGAGTTGGGCACAACCGAGTGACGAACACACACACATACCCACTTTTTGAGACTTTTTTTTCCTTCAGGTCACCACAGAGCACTGACTTAAATGTTCTTTAAATTTCTGCCTTAATAAACAGACATTTACCTTCACCGTGTAATATCAGATCCCACAACAGCCATTGCAAAACAAAGGAAGCAAAGCTACACCTTGTAGCATCTTTGAGAAGTAATGTTGAGCCGCATATGTTAACAGTGCTGATGGGTGAACACATTTGGTACCCAGACGGGACACAGCA
The DNA here is from genome assembly GCA_006408695.1 of Aepyceros melampus. NCBI lineage: Eukaryota > Metazoa > Chordata > Mammalia > Artiodactyla > Bovidae > Aepyceros > Aepyceros melampus. The sequence goes on along the minus strand of SJXQ01008580.1, from coordinate 321,476 downwards.
GTAGGTCCATTTCGGGATGATGGAAGATACACCCTGTACGCTTGGGTATCTGCCTCGGTGGAGGAGCCCACCTCCTGGTTGTTGGTGAGCTCCCGATTCCCACAGGCTGCGAGCTTCAGCACGTTGCTGGGTGTTGATTACCAGACGCCTGCAGTTCCTTGCCCTGGGGACCGCTCCAGCATGGCAGCCTGCCCCGTGAAAGCCTGCAGCCCTGCAGCATGACGCAGCGTCTGCTAGCGAGCCTGGCGCTTCACGTGCTGTAGGCTCTCCACAGAACTCAGCTCCTAGTACCCTTGATGCATGTTGTTCTTCACAAGTGACTCTTTGTGAAGCGCTAGAACGTGACACCTTGATGAGCCTCTTGATGACAGTGAAAGAGGAGAGTGAAAAAGTGGGCTTAAAACAGCATTCAGAAAGCTAAGATCATGGCATCTGGTCTCATCGATTCATGGCAACTAGATGGGGAGACAGAGGAAACATGACAGACTTTATTTTTGGGGCTCCAAAATCACTGCAGACAGTGACTGCAGCTGTGAAATTAAAAAACGCGTGCTCCTTGGAAGAAAAGCTATGACCAGCCTAGACAGCATATTAAAAAGCAGAGACATTGCTTTGCTGACCGAGTCAAATGTATGGTTTTGCAGTAATCATGTGTGGATGTGAGAGTTGGACTATAAAGAAAGCTGAGCACAGAAGAATTGATGCTTTTGAACTGTGGTGTTGAACAAGACTCTTGAGAGTCCCTTGGACTGCAAGGAGATCCAACCAGTCCATCCTAAAGGAAACCAATCCTGAATATTCCTTGGAAGGAATGATGGTGAAGCAGAAACTCCAATCCTTTGGCCAATCTGATGCGAAGAACTGACTTATTTGAAAACACTCTGATGCTGGGAAAGACTGAAGGCAGGAGGACAAGGGGATGACAGAGGATGAGACAGCTGGATAGCATCACCGACTCAATGGACATAGTCTGAGTAAACTCCAGGAGTTGGTGATGGACAGGGAGGCCTGGCGTGTTGCAGTTCATGGGGTCACAGAGTCGGATATGACTGAGCGACTGAACTGAACTGAGACCACCAGGGAAGCCCTGAAACTCTCAATTCTAAATATTCCTGTGTATTTGTAGAAATTTCTGTGTATTTCCTCCCCACTTTGCCCTTTAGGGTCATCTGGCCATATGCAACTTAGAGTGTATTCCACATATCACCGTGAGCTTCTTAAGATACAGAATCTCCGCTTTCACCCTGCAGTGATGATCAGCATTTTACCCAGTATCCTGGGTGGCCTGTGTGCACAGTAAGTTTTGAAAGGTGTTGATCTACCCAGCACTGCTTGGCCTGGAGGCACATGGGGGCTCACCTAAGAAGGTTTAGAATACTGGCACCCAGGTCATATTTGTCTTCCAGAATTTTCTATTTCATTAGTCTAGGGCACACCCTGGGCAAGGTCCTCACGTGATCCCAGTGTGTATTGAGAGCTGCTCATATATACAGTATATATTGTAGCAATCAGATTGAAAAGAAGATGTCAAAACAATTTTGTGTATATAATGTTTCATTGTGAAGAAGGCTCAACGCCGAAGAATTGATGCTTTTGAACTGTGGTGTTGGAGAAGACTCTTGAATAGTCCCTTGGACTGCAAGGAGATCCAACTAGTCCATCTGAAGGAGATCAACCCTGGGATTTCTTTGGAAGGAATGATGCTAAAAAAGCTGAAACTCCAGTACTTTGGCCACCTCACGAGAAGAGCTGACTCATTGGAAAAGACCCTGATGCTGGGAGGGATTGGGGGCAGGAGGAAAAGGGGACAACTGAGGATGAGATGGCTGGATGGCATCACTGACTCGATGGACGTGAGTCTGAGTGAACCTCAGGAGTTGGTGATGGACAGGGAGGCCTGGCGTGCTGCAATTCATGGGGTCGCAGAGTCGGACACAAATGAGCAACTGAACTGAACTGAACTGAAAATGAAGTTATTTTCAAAGTTATTTTCTTTCGTGTCACATAGAATCGCTGAGGGTACCTCATGGTAATCCGGTATAATTTTACTTGTTTTTGAATTTTATTGAAATATAGTTGATTTACAGTGTTGTTAATTTCTTCTGTGCAGCAAAGTAACTCAGTTGTACATGTACATATGTGTGCTATGCTTAGTCTGTCAGTCATGTCTGACTCTTTGGGACCCCATGGAAGATAGCCTGCCAGGCTTCTTTGTCCATGGGATTCTCCAGGCCAGAATACTGGAGTGGGTTCCAGGAGAATATTCCCAACTTAGGTATCGAACCAAGGTCTCCTGCATTGCACTTGAATTCTTTACCATCTGAGTCACCAGGGAAACCCGTGAATATCAAAGTGGGTAGCCTAGCCCTTCTCCAGGAGATTTTCCTGACCCAAGAGTCAAACCGGGGTCTCCTGAATTGCAGGCAGATTCTTCGCCAGCTGAGCTATGAGGGAAGCTCAGTACACATATATTGATGTTAAAGCTAGAAGAGGTGATGGAATTCCATCACATCTACTTCTGCCGCATTGACTATGCTAAAGCCTTTGACTGTATTTATCACAACAAGCTGTGAAATATTCCCAATGAGATCTGAATACCAGACCACATTACCTGCCTCCTGGGAAACTGGTAGGCAGGGCAAGAAGCAACAGTTAGAACCAGACGTGGCACAACAGACTGGTCCAAATAGGAAAATGAGTACGTCAAGGCTGTATAATGTCACCCTGCTTATTTGACTTACATGCAGAGTACATCATGAGAAACGCTGGGCTGGAGGAAGCACAAGCTGGAATCAAGATTGCCGGGAGAAGAAATATCAATAACCTCAGATATGCTGATATGACCACATTAATGGCAGAAAGTGAAGAGGAACTGAAGAGCCTCTTGATGAAGGTGAAAGAAGAGAGGGAAAAAACTGGCTTAAAACTGAGCATTCAAAAAACAAAGATCATGGCATCTGGTCCCATTACTTCATGGCAAATAGACTGGAAAATGTGGAAACAGTGTCAGATTTCATTTTCTTGGGCTCCAAAATCACAGCAGGTGGTGACTGCATCCATTAAAGAAAGAACGCGTTTCTTGGTGACTGCTTCTTGGGAAAAAAAAAAAAAAAAGCAGTGTCAAACCTAGACAGAATATTAAAAAGCAGAAACATCACTTTGCCAACAAAAGTCTGTATAATCAGCTGTGGTTTTTACAGTAGTTATGTACAGATGTGAGAGTTAGATGATAAAGCTGAGTGCCAAAGAATTGATGCTTTCAAAGTGTGTTGCTTTAGAAGACTCTTAAGAGTCTCTTGGATGGCAAGGAAATCAAACCAGCCAATCCTCAAAGAAATCCAATCCTGAATATTCATTGGAAGGACTGATGCTGAAGCTCCAATACGTTGGCCAACATGATGCAAAGAGCTGACTCATTGGAAGAGACCCTCTTGCTGGGAAAGATTGAGGGCAGGAGGAGAAGGGGACAATAGAGGACGAGATGGTTGGATGGCATCACTGACTCAATGGACACGAGTTTGAACAAATTCCAGGAGATGGGAAAGGACAGGGAAACCTGGCGTGCTATGATCCATGGGGTGGCAAAGCATTGGATACAACTTGGGGACAACACAACATCAACTTTCCATGTATCGTTCATGACTCTGATTTCTCTTACTCTAGGTTAAACTTAGCATTTTGCTTGTCTTGTGTTTTTCTTTTAAAAAATTTTTTTGTGTGTGTTTTTCCATCCATAGCACTTTTACTTTTGAAAATTAAATAACTGGTGACTTTGGAGAAGAACCTATTTCTCGGGGGGTGAGAGCCCCCCAGGGAATAAATAATGCAATCAGAGACGGGGAGGAGGACACACGAGCTGTGTCCACGAGGAGGCCTTTCTCTGCCTGCCCTCCTTTGCCCGTGTCTTGCGCTGGGTGATTCCATCCGAATTTGATCATCTGAGATAGTCTTAGGCCCAAGTTGCCTAGCCCCGTGGTTACCGCGTGGGCATCTGTCAACCTCCTTGCACAGCAAAGCTCTCTGTCATTTCTTGGTCCTTGTGCCAGATTCCTGGGCCCGCGGCTGGCTCTCTGCAAACAGTTGTCAATCAAAGTAGGCTTGGACCCTGGGAACCCAGAAATAAAACTCAGTCCAATTCACTGGAGACTCCCTGGAAACCTGAGAAAAAAACCCTGAAAATCCTCGCCCAACCCCAGGCTGAAAGGGTGGCCCAGAAATGTCCTGCTCCACATTTTACAGAAGTTTATGGAAGGCTCACATTTATTTTTAATTGACAGTACACCCTGTTAAACATTTGTATGCCCTGATTAATCATTAATCAAGAAAACATTTCTTGATTTTTTTTTTTCAAGAAGGCACGTTATCGTATGCCTGAGAAATTCAAGCAGGCATAATATAACAAAGGAAACAGGAAGTGGGAAGAGCCGGCTTTGTCTTGTGTACTTTGTAAATGAAACAGAATTCCTATCACTATTTAATATTGAATTAGCCTCCCATTGCCATATGGTGAAAATTACCTGACATTGGAATCATTCGTGTTTAAGTTTTTATCTTAATACTTTTATGTATCTGTTTGACTTTCAGAGCCATGCAGGGACATGTTGCTGTTTTACTGATTAAAAAGGGATGGTCTGTCTTTTCAAATCTGTTGGGAAGAGAAAAGAAAACCTGTTATATTAAAAATCCTTCCCAGTACTTGTTGGGTCATACAGACTAGGATGAATACCTGCTTTTACTTGTCCCAGGAGAAAGAGACACGATTGTCTCATGATTTCTCTCTGTCTTGAAAAGACAATCCTATATTAGATCACAGCGTATGAATCGATGGATAATTTAGACATTAAACAAGGAAATCTTGAGCATAGACAACAGACATGCCACCAGCACCCACATTAGAATTGCCATCAGTTGCTTCTTACTGAGTAAAAAAGAATACATCAAGTGATCAAAACCAGTATGTCGTTCAGTTCGGTTCAGTTCAGTCGCTCAGTCGTGTCCGACTCTGCGACCCCATGAATCGCAGCACGCCAGGCCTCCCTGTCCATCACCAACTCCTGGAGTTCACTCAGACTCACGTCCATCGAGTCAGTGATGCCATCCAGCCATCTCATCCTCTGTCATCCCCTTCTCCTCCTGCCCTCAATCCCTCCCAGCATCAGGGTCTTTTCCAATGAGTCAACTCTTCACATCAGGTGGCCAAAGTACTGGAGTTTCAGCTTTAGCATCATTCCTTACAAAGAAATGCCAGGGCTGATCTCCTTCAGAATGGACTGGTTGCATCTCCTTGCAGTCCAAGGGACTCTCAAGAGTCTTCTCCAACACCACAGTTCAAAAACATCAATTCTTCGGTGCTCAGCCTTCTTCACAGTCCAACTCTCATGTCCATACATGACCACAGGAAAAACCATAGCCTTGACTAGATGGACCTTAGTTGGCAAAGTAATGTCTCTGCTTTTGAATATGCTATCGAGGCTGGTCATAACTTTCCTTTCAAGGAGTAAGTGTCTTTTAATTTCATGGCTGCAATCACCATCTGCAGTGATTTTGGAGCCCCCCAAAATAAAGTCTGACACTGTTTCCACTGTTTCCCCATCTATTTCCCATGAAGTGATGGGACCAGATGCCATGATCTTCGTTTTCTGAATGTTGAGCTTTAAGCCAACTCTCCTCTTTCACTTTCATCAAGAGACTTTTTAGTTCCTCTTCACTTTCTGCCATAAGGGTGGTATCATCTGCATATCTGAGGTTTTGATATTTCTCCCGGCAATCTTGATTCCAGCTTGTGCTTCTACCAGCCCAGCGTTTCTCAAGATGGACTCTGCATAGAAGTTAAATAAGCAGGGTGACAATATACAGCCTTGACGTACTCCTTTTCCTATTTGGAACCAGTCTGTTGTTCCATGTTCAGTTCTAACTGTTGCTTCCTGACCTGCACATAGGTTTCTCAAGAGGCAGGTCAGGTGGTCTGGTATTTCCATCCCTTTCAGAATTTTCCATAGTTTATTGTGATCCACACAGTCAAAGGCTTTGGCATAGTCAATAAAGAAGAAGTAGATGTTTTTCTGGAACTCTCTTGCTTTTTCAATGATCCAATATGTCGTTTCTGCTGCTGCTGCTAAGTCGCTTCAGTCGTGTCCGACTCTGTGTGACCCCATAGACAGCAGCCCACCAGGCTCCCCCGTCCCTGGGATTCTCCAGGCAAGAACACTGGAGTGGGCTGCCATTTCCTTCACTTGACTCACACTTTTTACCAGCCTACCGAGAGTGGCTTCATTTTATACAGCCTATGTAGAGACTTGTAGGATGGGAGTTACTTTATTTCTGTACATTTCATGTTTACAAGCTGATCCACACAACCATCAGGTTATCTCCTGTTTTCAAAAAGCTGCGTGAACGAAAGAGATAAATGCAATGGAGTGTAATTTATAACTTAAATTGCCTCAGTTACTTCAGAGGAAATTTAGGGCACCACTTCTCAGTTTTCTTTGTAGACGCTAGATGTTGCTGGTTTTTAGTCTCTTCAGTCGTGTCTGACTCTGCGACCTCATGGACTGTAGCCCACCAGGCTCCTCTGTCCATGGGATTCTCCAGGCAAGGATACAGGAGTGGGTTGCCATTTCCTTCTCCAGGGGATCTTCCCAAGTCTGGGATTGAACCTGGGTCTCCTGCACTGCAGGTGGATTCTTTAGTGTCTGGGAAGCCCAAATTTTACTGATGCAGTTACCTACTAAATAATTAGAGGAGATAACAGGCATGGACAGCTAACACAGGAGATGTCAGAACAGAGCGTGGCCAGTGTGTGCATTTTCCAGAGTCGTCGCCTGTTCTGTCTGCTATCGTAGCCACCTGGCTGTATGTTGGCATTATTTAGGATAAAACTTGAAAAATCAGCTCCTCAGGTGCACTAGCCACATTTCAAAGTGTCACTCGCACCTGGGAAAGTACAGCTGCTAAACAGGCCCACCACTAAAGACATTTCCATCACACAAACCCTGTGTTTCTTCAACTCAAATGCCCGGTGCGTTTGCAGCTAAGTGTTAAAAGGAGCACTCCCTTTCTGCCTGTCAAGTCAGCCTCCTCCATCCAGAGTCCTTTTTATTTTTCTCTAAGGTCAGGAACGTGAGCTGGACTAAATGATAACTGTCGAAATGTACCCATCGACCAGCGGGGTACTTGATCTGTTTCCTGGCATTCAGACATGTGTTGAGATCCTCCCAGACGGGGGGAAGCTGAAAACGGGAATGTCGACCTTGCCCTCAGCCTGGTGATCCCACTCTCAATTTCAGGACATGTGAAGTGTTCTTTCCACAGTTTTGCAATGCATTTTACATAACAAGTATTCACATTTTCCCTGTGATTTCAGAGGTTTAGAAGGAGGAAAGAGAAGCATGGATAAACAAATCTTGCTAGTTCCCAGAGGACACTGTGTCTGCAGTTACTTTGCTTGTTGGTTTTAACTCATTTATTCAGTTAGGTTTACTTGGCTTACGTCACTCTGAAACAATTAGCGGTTAGCTTACAGAAAGCTTCACAGGCTAGGGAAAATAGATACAATCAGTAAAGTAAAGTAAAGTTTAGGATAATAAACCCAAGCTTGAGCTGTGCTATGTGTGTGCTAAATTGCTTCACTTTCGTCTGACTCTTTGCAACCCCATGGACTCTAGCCAGGCTCCTGTGTCCATGGGATTCTCCAGGCAAGAATACTAGAGTGGGTTGCCATGCCCTCCTCCAGGAGATCTTCCTGACCCAGGGATCGAACCCATGTCTCCTGTGCCTCCTGCATTGCAGCTGGCTCTTTTACTGCTGAGCCACTGGGAAAGTGAAAGAAAGTGAAGTCACTCGGCCGTGTCCAACTCTTTGCGACCCCATGGACTGTAGCCTACCAGGCTCCTCCATCCCTGGGATTCTCCAGGCAAGAGTACTGGAGTGGGTTGCCATTTCCTCCTCTAGGGGATCTTCCCAAGCCAGGGATCGAACCTGGGTCTCCTGCATTGCAGGCAGACGCTTTATTGTCTGAGCCACTGGGAAGCCTGAGCTAAAAGCTTGTTATCACAGAAACCACATTGTTGAATCCTGTTTCTAAAGGCTGAAACCTGGGATGACGTCACCCCCTCCTCCAAAGTATGGAGAACTTGCACAACCTTCAAGCAATTTTCCGTGAATATGAAAATCGACCCACCTGGTTTTGGTGAAACGCTGGCCACAGAAAGCGTGATGTTTTCAGTGCTAAGAAAATAGTTTGGCACCTTTTATGTTATCAATTAAAGGCCAATCTGTATGACTTAACCTGGACACCGAGAGCCAAGTTGGCACGTTCTTAAGGAACTGAAGTTATGAAAACATAGAACATGATTTATCTTTTAAATCTTTTATTTTATATTGGAGTATAGCTGATTAATAATGTTGTGGTAGTTTCAGGTGAACAGGAGAGGCACTCAGCCACATACACATTGTATTCCTTCTCCAGACTCCCCTCCCATCCAGGCTGCCACATGACATGGGGCAGAGGTCCCTGAGCTGTCCAGCAGGTCCTTGTTGGTTCTCCATGTTAAATCCAGCAGTGTGTCCATGTCCATCCCAGACTCCCCAACTATCCCTTCCCCCATCCTTCCCCCGGCAACCATAAGGTTATTACAGAGTATTGAGCAGAGGTCCCTGAGCTGTCCAGCAGGTCCTTGCTGGTTCTCCATGTTAAACACAGCAGTGTGTCCATGTCCATCCCAGACTCCCTGACTATCCCTTCCCCCATCCTTCTACCCTGGCAGCCGTATGTTCATCTCTTAAGTCTGTGAGTCTGTTTCTGAAGACAGAACTTAAACACATTCCTCCTTCGCTGACAGACCAGCACAGAATCTGAACGGTCACCTTCAGATGGTGTTCATATGGGTGTGCTTAGTCACTCGGTCGTGTCCAACTCTTTGCGACCCCATGCACTGTAGCCCGCCAGGCTCCTCTGTCCATGGGGATTCTCCAGGCAGGAACACTGGAGTAGGTTGCTGTGCCCTTCTCCAGGGGATCTTCCTGACCCAGGAATCAAACTGGGGTCTCCTGCATTGCAGGCGGATTCTTTACCAGCTGAGCCACCAGGCAAGCCCATGTTCCTGTGGGAGAAAATGTCATTTGTAACCGAATAATTTATAATCTATCTCCCAGTTACCCAAATGCATATTATAAATCAATGTATAGTTCCCCCAAAGACATATGAGTACATGTGGAAACGTTTGCTGGGTTCCTATGTTTAAGAAGTGTTGGGACTTCTCTGATGTTCTTAAAGGAAGACTGTGTGCTTACGAAGAAGGGAACCCAACTTTGATCCTCAGTCATGGAACTAGATACCATATGCCCTACGTGCTGCCCAAAAAATAAAATAACATAGAAGCAATAACAATGTAGAATAGCACAATAAATAAACATTAAAAAATACACATATTAAAGGAACTTGCTGTCCCTAATAAGATTCTGGAACAGCTGAAATTAAAGGTGCATTTCCTGGCCATGGATCAGAGTAACATCAGCCACCCACCTGGGCTTGTAACGTACCCTTGACCTTGTTAGCACAGTGTCATAACTGACCTACTCGACCAGTAGCAGAAGGAAGTTAGCCCTGCTACTGTTATTCCAACTCTGTGTGTAACTTACCTCTCAGGGCAATTTACATACCAGGCAGAGTTGTCTCTTTCAAACAAAGCAGTCACTTTGATAAGTTGGGTCAAATTTTATTTTTCAATAACTCAATAATTACCTTCCTTTGTGGCTCAGCTGGTAAAGAATCCGCCTGCAATGCGGGAGACCTGGGTTCAATCCCTGGGTCGGGAAGATCCCCTGGAGAAGGGAAAGCTTACCCACTCCATTATTCTGTCCTGTTGAATTCCATGGACTATATCGTCCATGGGATCACAAAGAGTGGGATATGACTGAGCGACTTGCACTTCACTTCCGTGTTGTAAGTAGGCAGTGAAACGTAGATGCCAAACTCTCGAACTGATAGGTTGTAGACAACTTACACAAAATCCTCCACTTCGTTTCTAGAGATCCTCAAGGCTAGTGAAGGAGAAGACTGCCTTGGGAGGGAATTAGGAACAGAAACTCATTTGCTGTTTTGCAAAGCCTAAAGTGACCACATGGTGCTAGTGGTAAAGAACCCGCCTGCCAGTGCAGGAGATGCAAGAGACGAGGATTCGATCCCTGTGTTGGGTAGATCCCATGGAGGATGAAATGGCAACCCACTCCAGTGTTCTTGCCAGCAGAATCCCATGGACAGGGGAGCCTGGCAGGCTAGAATCCATGAGGTCGCAGAGAGTCAGACACGGCTGAAGTGCCTTAGCATGAAAAGTGACAAGAGGCCCAAGAAATTAAATTTATGTCAAGATATGACTTTTTCTTCCTCACAGGATTGTTTCTGAATTCAAGTTTCAAAACCGCATGATTGGAAACTTGAAGCACATTGCATTTCTAACCATGTAAGTTAAAGCTAAGAATTCCTTAAGAAAGGAAAGTGTTGCTTTCCACATAGGTATTGGCAGATTGGCCGGTAAATTTAATAAAAAACCATTCATCATTTTAACATTCGGGAATGCTGCTTTAAAGGGCATCCAAGATAAAACTCCTGACTCAGAGGCACACCGAATATTGGAATTATAAAATGTCACTTCTAGGATCAAGAATGTGAATTGTAAGTGAATATGATTTTTCAAATGAAAGGGATATTTTCCAACAGACTATGATATTTTAAAATCAAATTGTGGTTCAATCCAATTAAAGTGAAAGTGTTATTTGCTCAACTCTTTACGACCCCATGGACTGTAGCCTGCCAGGCTTCTCTGTCCCTGGGATTCTCCAGGGAAGAATACTGGAGTGGGTGCCATTTCCTCCTCTATGGGATCTTCCCAACCCAGGGATTGAACCCAGGACTCCTGAGTTGCAGGCAGAATTTTTACCGTCTGAACCACTTGGGAAGCCCTTAATCCAACTACAGTATCCTTTTGTTCTACTTAGGTAGCAATACCTGGGTTTGAAGGCAGATTCTCCACTTTTTGAACTAGTTTATGCATTGGTGTTGGCTATCTAGCTGACCTTCATCCCTTGAAAAAAATAGAATCATGTAATGTTTGGAAGACACCAGGCCAAAGCAGGAACTTTATAAATGTAATTACATAGCCATAATTTTTTTTAAAAAATAGTAAAAATTAAAACAAGTTTTCCTAGCCTGTAAAGTACAGTGTGTGAGTTAATCATAAACAATTTTATATGTATAAATAACCCATTTTATCTTACAGAATAAACAACTCTCAGTACAATTCTGGTCAGAATACTTTCATAGGCTCTCTAATTTATTACGTTTTATATAAGCTCTTTCAGTATGGATCGCACCAGATCACATTAATCATATGAGCTGAAATAATCCATTTTGTTCCTCATCGAGAGCTGGTGTTTATCTGCTTTGACACTGATTGCTTCATGTCTTGGAGAAAATAACGTTTGGCCTTAGTTTTGTCTGGAAAGTGAGCTGTTTGAGCTAAAAGATGTCTAAAGGTGCTCTGACTCTTAAAAACTCCGTAATTCTGAATGTTATATGGAAATCAGTGTTTAAAACAATTGTTGTTAAGACTTAATAAAATCAACAATAATCTCCCCATTTAATTAAGAACACAAGTGCACCAAAGTTACCCTTTCAGAGAGCAGCAAAAATAAATGTGCCCAGGAAGAAGTGGATAATAAAGTTGTTATTGCTGTTATCGACTTCCATGGGCAGAGATATTGAGGCTGAAGAAAGGGCGTTTGCTTGCTGTTCTGTCTCTAAGTCATGTCTGACCATCTGTGACCCCATGACTGCAGCATGCCAGGCTCCCCTGTCCATCACCAACTCCTGGAGCTTGCTCAACTCATGGCCATTGACTCATTAATGCCATCCAGCCATCTCATCCTCTGCCGTCCATTTCTCCTCCTGCCTTCTTTCGCAGCATCAGAGTCTTTTCCAATGAGTTGGTTTTCTGCATCAGGTGGCCAAAGTATTGGAGCTTCAGCATCAGTCTTTCCAGTGAATCTTCAGGACTGATTTCCTTTAGGCTGGACTGGTTGGATCTCCTTGCAGTCCAAGGGACTCTCAAGAGTCTTCTCCAACACTACAGTTCAAAAGCATCCATTCTTGGGCACTTTAGCCTTCTTTAGAAAGGAGAGGTGGCTTCAAAGTTAGGGAGATTCACTTTTTTTTTTTAATGTTTATTTTTATCAAAACTATTGGTAGATGCTTTCATAAATAGTTCTGGAGTTTTATAATTTTATTTATTTTTTTAATTATTGGCAGTGTGCAGGCTTTCTCTAGTTACAGAGAGCTCCAGTTGCAGTGCACAGGCTTCTCCTTGTGGGGGCTTCTCGTTGTGGGGTACAGGCTCTAGACAGGCGAGCTTCAGTAGTTGGAGTGCACAAGCTCAGGTGCCCTGCCTCACGTGAAATCTTCCCAGACTGTGGATGGAACCCGGAGTGCCCTTGTGCTGCAAGGCAGATTCTCAACCCCTGGACCAAGCAGGGAAGCCAGAGATTCACTCTCGATTGTTTTTTTCTTTTTTTGGGAACAGGCCGCAAACTGGCTGGGGCTGTGTGGTGAGCAGCTTTGGACGTGGACTTCCAGCTTCAGTCCACCTTGCTCCCTTGATGAGGACCACGTCGTGGTGAGCATGAGGCAGTGAGAAGCAGAGAGCCCTGTGCTTCAGGAGTAGATGTCCTTAGACCTGCTGGGATTGAATTAGGGGCAGAGAAGGACTGAGCTGACTGCAGTGGAGATGCTGAAAGGGGGCAGGTCCAAGGGAAGCCCAGGCTCCCTCTTGTTTCACTCTCCCCGTGACCCCACCCTCATTTTCTGCCGTGACTCCTCCCCGCCACCAACCACTTCCTTTTTGCGTTAGTGGCCAAAGTATTGGAGCTTGAGCCTCAGCATCCGTCCTTCCAATGAGTATTCAGGGTTGATTTCCTTGAGGACCGACAGGTTTGATCTCTGCTGTCCAAGACACTTTCAGGAGTCTTGACCAGCACCACAGTTCAAAGGCATCAATTCTCTGGCACTCAGCCTTCTGTTGGGTCCAGCTCTCACATCCGTACGGGATCCCTGGGAAGTCATAGCCTTGTCTGTTAGGGACCTTCGTCTGCAGAGTACCATCTTTGCTTTTCAGCACACTGCCTAGAGGTCTTCACTGATGCTCGTAATCAAGGCGTGCACCAGCAAGAATAGTACCTGTGGACGTTTGAACCTGTAAATTCTCTCGCCAGTAAAAATACATCTCAGTCATCTGGCGCGTCCACATGGACATGCCCAAGAGGCGGTCAGAAAGACAAACCTGAAAGAAAAACAGGAGACTTAAAAGAGGAAGGTACTGGGGAGCTGGATATGGTGCTGGGTGATGCCGCCAGGAGTTCAGAGTGAAAAGAGGAGGACGGATTATGAACCCTGAGTAAATGTCAGTGCCAAAGGGTGTGTGGAGTGGCGGCGGGGGAGTGAGGACCCAGCTGGACAGCTTTGGAAAGTGCAGTCTCAGAGAGAGAAAGCTGGGAAAAGTGGAGAATAGCAGAAGTCAGCAAGTGTAGTCTGTGGTTTTAAATGCTGCAAAATTGATCAGGTTAAAATCTTAAAAAAAAAAAAACAACACCCCCCCAAGATTATCTAGTGAAGCAAAGTCCAAATACAGTTTCAGTTCTATACTAGAGCCAGAATCTATATTGTAAGGAGTTAGAAGTATTGCCAAGGGCTTCCCCGGTGCCTCAGAGGGAAGGAATCCGCTTGCAATGCAGGAGACGCAAGTTTGATCCCTGGAAGATCCCTTGGAAAGGGAAATGACAGCCCACTCCAGTATTCTGGCCTGGAGAATCCCATGGACACAGGAGCCTGGTGGGCTACAGTCCATGGGGTCACAAAAGAGTCGGAGATGACTTACAACTAAACAGCAGCAACAGCTAAAGTATCAGAGAGGGAAAAGACGAGGAATTATTACTGTTAGAATACCATTTCACGGTTTTTCAAACCCTTGATGGAAAGAAGAGCAAGTGCACCCTAATTCAGGGGAAAATGGAATTGAGGGGGTTCTCCAAATGTGGAAAAATTGACTGTATCTTCAAATTTGGAGGGAAGTGAGCTGCAGAAGAGCAGAAACTGCAGACAAAGGAGGGAAGTCAGGTTGTCAGAGGGGCAAAATTCCAGAGAAGATTGAAGGACCAGTGAAGGATGGAAGAGATGGATGTTTGGTATTGATATGGAGAAGGGCTGTTAGCTCAGATGGTGAAGGAAGGGGTAGCAATACAGGGAACAGTCGAGATGGAAGGGATCATCACGGATGACCTTGTACTCGATGACAATTACAGTATTGAAGCACAGATTTCAAGTTGCAAAAAATCTGTTCCTTATGAGTGAAGAACTTACGTGAAAAAGAATTAGTCTCAGGCATAAAAGTCAATCCAGAAGGAAGTCAACCTTGAATATTGGTTGGAAGGACCGATGCTGAAGCTGAAGCTCCAATCCTTTGGCCATCTGATGCGAAGAACTAACTCACTGGAAAAGACCCTGATGCTGGGAAAGATTGAAGGTGGGAGGAGAAGGGGACCACAGAGGATGAGATGGTTGGATGGCATCACTGACTCAGTGGACGTGAGTTTGAGCAAGCTCTGGGAGTTGGTGAGGGGCAGAGGAGCCTGGTGTGCTGCAGTCCACGGGGTCGCAAATAGTTGGACATAGTGAGTAAACAGCAACAAGCAAACAAATGGATTAGCTTTGTAGGCAAAGCTGAACATCGATGATTACAGTTGCGTATTCATTTATCCAGCTATATAAACACTGACACCATGAAATAAAACATAAAGTGACAGATACTCAGTTTAGTAATAGAAATGCTGGTAAATATTAGATGGCTTCAGAGCACTTTATTAATATATCCCTCCTGATATGACAAGAGCAAGCAAGAAAGTGGGGAAATTGACACAATGTCTGTGACAAAGAGATGGTCAAACTGTTGCCTTCTTTTTTTTTGAGAGCAAAAGTGATTTTGCTTTTGTGTAAAAAGTGTGTTATATTCTTAGGCATTCAGTGAATTGACAGAAGCGTATTTTGATCCAGCATCACTCATTTAAAAGAATAACCACAAGTTAGGACAGTAATGAGATTCATTTCCTCATGAGAAATGAAAGCGATAATGTCCTTTGCCATCTAAACCTAATATGGAAAAAGCAGTTAATAACAGCACAGCCTACTGCACTGTCAGAAGAGGGCTGTACCTGCTGGCCTTCTGAAAAGGAATGCATCAAAGTGTTGAGTTTACCGCGTAAAAAGCACAATTTGACAGCACTTTAACACAAGTCAGTGAAACGTGTTTTTCTGAGAGATCACAGGACAATAAATAGGGGCCTTACTGCTAATTTTATTCCTCTAAACTATTCCCTTATAGTAGTGTTAGTCCCTTGCTACTGCTGCTGGTAAGTCGCTTCAGTCATGTCCGACTCTATGCCACCCCATAGACGGCAGCCCACCAGGCTCCACCGTCCCTGAGATTCTCCAGGCAAGAACACTGGAATGGGTTGCCATGCCCTCCTCCAGGGGATCTTCCCAACCCAAGGATTGAACCTGGGTCTCCTACATTGCCAGGTGGATTCTTTACCAATCTGAGCCATTAACTACATTTCTAAAAGTATGTTTGTGGAATTATGTTACAGATTGAAACCTTAGACCTGTTCGTGGTTGGGCTCATAAACAGGGATACACCGTTTACTTTTCCAAATTATCAAGTCAGAGAATCCTAAAAATTTAGAAATCCACATTAAATATGTTATTATCCCGTATCTTCATTTTATACACTAAGAAACTGAGGCTTGTCAAAGTGAAGGTCTTGACCAATCAGGTAATTCAACAAACAAGATGAAAAATGTTCCATGATTCTGTCTCTAGTTTTGAATTATGTTCGCTTACTGGTGTTTATTATATCACTCCCATCAGCATGGAAGTGCGTTCACTCATTCTTTTTTATCTTAATTGTGTTTATTTGTGTTTGTTTTCCGCTCTGCCGGGTCTTCGCTGGTGCGCAGGCTCTTCTCTAGTTGTAGAGAGGAGGGGCTCCCCTCCAGTTGCTGTGTGCAGGCGTCTCTTTGCAGTGGCGTCTCTTGTTGGGTAGCATGAATTCTGGGATGCACGGGCATCAGTAGTCATGGTGTGTGGGCTTAGCTGCTCCATGTGGAATCTTCCAGACTAGGGATCGAACGTGTGTCACCTGACTTGGCTCTTTACCAACTGAGCCACCAGGGAAGCACCATCCATTCATTCATTCTTGAATTCACTGAGGCATCGTTTTTGTATTTCCTTCTGTTTAGGCATGGTGTTAGGGTCACACTGTATCACGGGGGTTGGTGATGGACAGGGAGGCCTGGTGTACTGTGGTTCATGGGGTCACAAAGAGTCGGATACGACTGAGCGACTGAACTGAACTGAATTGAACTGTAGCACAAATTGGTAGAAGTACGTGTCAGTGTTACTGTGAATATTTCAAATCAGGTGGTTGTGATTCCCTTATTAATAGCTACCTCATTAAATTTTGTAGAAAGAGTCACTGAAACTTCTAAGACCCTAACATATGTGCCTTTTAATCGTATTTCAAGGATGCGGTTAAATATTATGTCTCGGTTTCACATATCGGAAGACCGAGTCTCAAAGAAGGTGAGTTATTTACTGAAGTTTCTAGCCAAAAAAAGATGAAACTGAGATGAAAAATCAAGACTGTCAGATTTCATACCCAGTCTTCTTCCTGCTGTGCTCTTGTGATGATTAAATTTTAGCGATCCTGAAAGATGAAAGTGTATAAGATTAAAATAAAAAAAGAAAGGAAGCGTATAAGATCAGAGCCATTCAGACGCCAGGAAAGTGAAGGTAATCATGAACTCCAGGCTTTATTAAGATAAACATGCAGGGTAATTCCCATAAAAAAAGCTTCCGAAATTATCAATAAAACACCATGAGTATCAATAGGCAAGAAACAGAGGAGAAAAAGGCAGAAAGAAGTTGCAAATAATAGTATGGATTTAGATCTCTGCATACAGTAGGGGAAGAAGAGAGAAAGGGAAAATGCAAGTCACTCAAGTCATGTCTGACTCTTGGCAACCCCATGGACTATACGGTCCATGGAATTCTCCAGGCCAGTATCCTGGAATGGGTATAGCCTTTTCCTTCTCCAGGGGAATCTTCCCCACCCAGGGATCGAACCCAGGTCTCCTGCATTGCAGGCAGATTCTTTACCAGCTGAGCCACAAAGGAAGCCCCATTTAAGAAGAAAGCCGTGATCAACAAAAAGATTGCTATTTTCACAAGGTATCCCTGTTTTATTTCATGGGAGAGTTTGACAGGTCTTATTTTTTCCTAAAAAAAAAAAAAACCACATGTAGCAGAAAACTGAATTCCAGCGATTTGAAGATCGAAGAAGCTGCCTGTTTCAGTGAATTGTTCGACGTCATTAGATATTGTCAAGTACTAGAAAGCTAGTACTTGAGTTTTTTAAAAAGGCAATGTTATTATAACAATAATGAACCTGATGTGAAAATAGATGACTCAGATATTTTAAAATAGTTTTTATACTTTTCACTTTCTCTGTAATTATCCAAAAGTCTTCAGGAATGCTGCATTCTACAAAATTATATATTCTGAAAAACTGATTTTCACTAAACTCTTGGCATGTATGCAATATTGCTAGTAACAAAAACAAGAGATATGTGTGATGATAAAAATGAAGGTGCTGAAATTAAAATTGTTCATAAGCAATTGCTTTCTGATATCTCGGGTTATGTGATAACTTTTGTGTGAGTTCCGTTTATAGAAGACTAAAACTGTGAAATATCTCAGAGGGTACACAGTACTTTCCTTTTCAAGTTATGCTGTAAATGCATGTGACAAAGAGCAAAGAGCTACCATATCCATTTGGACTTTGATAGTTAAAACCTCTGCTTAAATCAGTCCTTTATAAATCACTCCAGTTAAGTACAAATTCAGTTCAACCATAAAGTACCTACAGGAGAAGATGAAACTTTTCCTTTTAACTTTTACCCCTATGTATAGTTTCATTATTTAATCTCTTCAGTCAGCCCATCAGTGAAGTTTTGTTCTAATAGAATGGGTACAGTTCACACCAGGACCTTTGAATTCATGTTTATATTTCATGAAGTATGATTTTTAGATTAGAAACTAGTCATAAGTTCAGACATTTAATTTTTATTTTTTCCTGAAGTGTAGTTGATTTACAGTATTCTTAATTTCAGGTGTACAGCGGAGTTATCCAGTTATGAATATATATGCATTTATCTTGAGAGTCTCTTGGACTGCAAGGAGATCCAACCAGTCCATCCTAAAGGAAACAAGTCCTGAATATTCATTGGAAGGACTGATGCTGAAGCTGAAGCTCCAATCCTTTGGCCACCTGATGCAAAGAACTGACTCACTAGAAAAGACCCTGATGCTGGGAGAGATTGAAGGCAGGAGGAGAAGGGAATGACAGAGGAGGAGATGGTTGGATGGCATCACTGACTCGATGGACATGAGTTTGAGTAAGCTCTGGGAGTTGGTGATGGACAGGGAAGACTGGTGTGCTGCAGTCTATGGGGTTTCAAAGAGTTGGACACTACTGAGCAAATGAACTGAACTAAACCGATATCTGTATAAGTACATACAGTTATATGTGCATATATATCTATATATACAGTTATATATGTGCGTGTATACACATATAAACATTTTTAAGAGTCTTTTCCCATATAGGCTATTACCAAATATTGAATATATAGTTCTCTGTGCTATACAGTAGGTCCTTGTGGGTCATTGACTTTGTATGTAGCAGTGAGTGTATCCATTAATCCCAAACAACTAATTTGTCCACTCCCCCTTCCCCCTTTGGTTACCAGACGTGTCTTTCCTGTGTCTGTGAGTCTCTTTCTGTTTTGTAAGTAAGTTCATTTATATCAACTTTTTTTTAGATCCCACTTAAAAGGGATATGTGATATTTATCTCTGACTTCAGTTAGCATATAATCTGTAGGTCCGTGCACGTTGTTGCAAATGGCATTATTTCGTTCTTTTTTTATGACTGAGTACATGAGTCTGGGTGAACTCCAGGAGTTGGTGATGGACAGGGAGGCTTGGTGTGCCTCAAAGAGTCAGACACGACTGAGCGACTGAGCGACTGAGCTGAACTGAACTCCATTGTATATACACACCGCATCTTTATCCGTTCATCTGCTGATGGACGCTTAGCTTGTTTCCTTGTCTTGGCTCTTGTGAACAGCCCTGCAGCGATCATTGGGTGCATATATCTTTTGGAATTATGGTTTTCTCTGGATATACACCCAGGAGTGGGAGTAGGGGAGCATATGCAGTTCTGGTTTTGAGTTTGTTCAGGGATTCTCTGTGCTGCTCTGCATAGTGACTGCCTCAGTTTACACTCCTGCCAACAGTGTAAGGGAGTTCTCTTTTCTCCTTACCCTCTCCAGCATTTATTATTTGTAGACTTTTGTAGTTCTGATTTGCATTTCTCTCATAACTAGCAGCATTGAGCATCTTTTCATTTTCCTTTTGGTCATTTCTATGTCTTCTTTGGAGAAATGTCGAAAATGGCACCCCACTCCAGCACTCTTGCCTGGAAAATCCCATGGACGGAGGAGCCTGGTGGGCTACAATCCACGGAGTCGCTAGGAGTCGGACACGACTGAGCGACTTCCCTTTCGCTTTTCACTTTCATGCATTGGAGAAGGAAATGGCAACCCACTCCAGTGCTCTTGCCTGGAGAATCCCAGGGATGGGGGAGCCTGGTGGGCTGCCGTCTCTGGGGTCGCACAGAGTCGGACACGACTGGGGCGACAGCAACAGCAGCAGCCCTTGTTTGGACTGGGCTGTTTTGAGCTGTATGGGGTCTTTGTCTATTTTAGAGTTTAATCTCTTTTCTGTTTCGTCATTTGTAAATATTTTCTCCCATTCTGTGGGTTATTTCCCAAAAGACACTGTTGTGATTCATGTCAGAGAGTGTCCTGCCTGTAAGTATTTAACAGTGTCTGTCTTACATTTAGGTCTTTAATACATGTTTAGTTTATTTATGTGTGGTGTTAGAGAATGGTCCAATTTCATTTCTTTACATGTAGCGGTCCAGTTTTCCCAGCACTGCTTAATGAAAAGATTATCTTTTCTCCATATTATACTTTTGCCTTTTCTGCTGTAGAGTAATTGAATAGATGTGTGGGTTTCTTTCTGGGCCCTATATTCTGTTTCCTTGATCTCTGTGTCTGTTTTGTGTCAGTCCAAAACTATTTTGATTACTGTAGCTTTGAAGTATATTCTGAAGTCAGGGACCTTGATTGCGCCAGCTCCATTCTTCTTTCTCAAGATTATTTTGGCTGTTTTGGATCTTTTGTGTTTCCATGCAAAATTTTAAATTATTTGGTCCAGTTCTATGCAAAATGCCTTTGGTATTTTGATGCATTGAACAAAGCAGAGTCATACAGAAAGAGAAAGGTGTGTTGTGAAGTTCCGTGACAGGTGTCTTCTTGCTGGAAGGGCAGGCATGGCTCTGTGGGAGAAGAGAGAAAACTTGTTCTCAGTGCTCAGTTCAGTTCAGTTGCTCAGTCATGTCTGACTCTGCGACCCCATGGACTGCAGCACGCCAGGCCTCCCTGTCCATCATGAACTCCCGGAGCTTGGTCAAACTCATGTCCATCGAGTCAGTGATACCATCCAGCCATCTCATCCTCTGTGGTCCCCTTCTCCTCCCGCCTTCAATCTTTCTCTGCATCAGAGTCTTTTCCAATGAGTCAGCTCTTCACATTAGGTGGCCAGCGGATTGGAGTTTCAGTTTCAGCATCAGTCTTTCCAATGATTATTTAGGACTGATTTCCTTTAGGATGGACTGGTGGGATCTCCTTGCAGTCCAAGGGACTCTCAACAGTCTTCTTCAACACCACAGTTCCAAAGCATCCATTTTTCAGTGCTCAGCTTTCTTTATAGTCCAACTCTCACAGCCATGCATGACTTCTCAGTGTTAGAAGAATTCTGACTGAATCGAGGGATTAGAAGCTGTCTTCCATGAAGGTCGTGGGAATGGGTCCACAAGATCTGAGGCTGACTATCCTTCCTGGGTCTAGGACCCTGCCAGTAGCCGACTCGCACCTTCAGAGGGCAGGTGCCTGCCAGGATCTCGGTGCTAATTGCCTGGCAGAGAAAGTGTACCTGTGAGACTGGACTGTGTGTGCTGTCTCTCACTCTTGCCGGGCACACATACCCATTTCAAAGCATGGAAAGCCTCTTCCAGGCAGGAAAGGCGTTCCTAACATGGATAGGTCCTTAACCCGCCCCATTCCTAATCTGTCAGGGGAGTAAGAATGAGAAGCAGTAGGAAGGTGTGCCCTCTCCAAACCTACCCTTCGGATGCCACGAATACCAAGCGCTAATCAGTCTGGGTGTACAGGCAAGGGTTCCGGAATGCCCTCTAGCTATGTGATGACTAGGAAAAAAAAGTCATGTGAGAATTGACAGACACAGCTGAGTGTTTGCCTTCCAAGTGGTCCCTGGAGAGCCTACACCTGTATTCCAAAAGTGTTATTGTGACGCTAGACAGTGTTGAAACCGTTTCTGTTTTTTTTTTTTTTTTTAATCGGTGTCAGAACCCAACTCCTGAGTCCTGTGACAGAAGGTAATGGAGAGGCATTGGAAAAAATAGGTCCCAGACGCTGTTGAAATACTTTCACGATGGAATGCCTCAGATGAAGTAAATATTACTATTTCCTATTTTCTGTGAATGAGGAAACGAAGTCCAGGAACTTGAAATTGTCAAGAACGTCAAACTGAAATATTTCATAGCTTTGCCTTTTCTCAAGGTAACATCAAATAAAATCGCTTTCTTCATTGACCTGTGTGTCTCAATGCCCAATTAGGTTTTAGTATTTTTTTAAATGGTATTGACGTGTAGTTGATTTGCGAGGCTGTGTTGATTTTTAGTGTATGGCAGAGTGACTCGGTTATGAGTCTGTGTTTTCTTTTTCATCTTCTTTTCTATCATGGCTCATCACAGCACACTGAATCTGCTTCCTTGTGCGGTACAATAGGACTTCTTGTTTGTCTTTATCCCTATATACCAGTTAGCCTCTGCTAACCCCAAACTTTTTGGTTGTTCAAAGGCCTCCTGGCATGTGGCATGGTGTTGACTTGGCACGGATGCGGACCAAGGCAAGGATGGTGCCCTGGGCTCTCAGGTGGCCGGGCACAGTTGGACATGGCTGAGTCTTCTGGGAATGCAGCATTGTAGGAAGGAGCTCTTGCTAGGACCCTGAGATTTCCTCTTTCAGGAGCTGGTACTGTCTTTAATGCCGCAATGAGCTTGGTTTTGCCTGTGTTGGGAGAAATGACCTAGTTAATGATACAATAAATAAACGGTGTTTTAATGTAATGAAAATGATACCCGCCGTGTGATGTGATGGTGGCCAGTTGTCATAGAAACCCAAACGTGCCCTGAGCCCTAGATGTCCCTTCTCTGAACATGGGCTTCCCACCAGCATTTTACTAAAGCCTTTTCTGGCGCTCTCGTCGGGTACAGTGTCTTTGATCTTCAAAGACTTGAGGGCAGCTTTCAGGCCGGTCTCTCAGATCCTTAGTGATCGAGCTTGAAGGGTTTTTTCCCCCTGGATCTTGGGCAACACAGTTGGAGTTTTCCCCACGCATTCAGTTCAGTTTAGTTGCTCAGTCGTGTCCGACTATTTGTGACCCCCTGGACTGCAGCACGCCAGGCCTCCCTGTCCATCACCAACTCCCAGAGTTTACTCAAACTCCCGTCCATTGAGTCGGTGATGCCATCCAACCAGCTCATCCTCTGTTGCCCCCTTCTTCTCCCACTTCAATCTTTCCCAGCATCAGAGTTTCTTCCAATTAGTCAGCTCTTTGCTTCAGGTGGCTCAGATGGTAAAGCGTCTGTCTACAATGTGGGAGACCCAGGTTCGATTCCTGGGTCGGGAAGATCCCCTGGAGAAGGAAATGGCAATCCACTCCAGTACTATTGCCTGGAAAAATCCCATGGACAGTGGAGCCTGGTAGGCTATGGTCCATGGGGTCGCAAAGAGTCTGACATGACTGAGCACTTCACTTTCTTTCTTTTTGCATCAGGTGGCCAAAGTATTGGAATTTCAGCTTCAGCTTCAGCATTAGTCCTTCCAATGAACACCCAGGACTGATCTCCTTTAGAATGGACTGTTTGGAACTCCTTGCTGTCCAAGGGACTCTCAAGTGTCTCCTCCAACACCACAGTTCAAAAGCATCAGTTCTTTGGTGCTCAGCCTTCTTTATAGTCCAACTCTCACATTTATACAGGACCATTGGAAAAACCATTGCCTTGACTAGACAGACCTTTGTTAGCAAAGTGATGTCTCTGCTTTTTAATATGCTGTCTAGGTTGGTCATAACTTTGCTTCCAAGGAGCAAGTGTCTTTTAATTTCATGGCTGCAGTCACCATCTGCAGTGATTTTGGAGCACCCAAAAAACAAAGTCTGCCACTGTTTCCCCATCTATTTACTATGAAGTGATGGGACCGGATGCCATGATCTTAGTTTTCTGAATGTTGAGCTTTAAGCCAGCTTTTTCACTCTCCTCTTTAGGTAAGGGCATTTGGCCGACACATTCTACTGAGGAGAAAATCAGTGACAGAGTAGAAGGCGGTAGGGTTGGGGAAGGGGGTGGTGGTTTCACCTGCTGAGCACCATCCTCCAGGAGCTCCATCTGCCGGGGCCCTCAGGCCTCTGTGTGAATGAGCATCTGCTCTTCCCATCCTGTGTGACGGGTTAATGGGTCACTCTCCCCCGTCAGCCCTCCTCAGTGGGACACAGCTTCAGACCCAAGACACAGAAATCCGTCTCCTTGGTGCCCTGGAAACATAGCCACCTCCCTGTCTTGTCCCAGATCCCCTCAAGAAATAGACACATACTGTGTTTCAAAAGACATTCCCGTTCATGGATTTAAAACAGCTTTTTAAACTCCCAAGGGACTCAAGGGAGAAAGAATCCCAGAAAACTAGAAAATAAGATACTCTGAAAAGAATGGAAATTCTCTTCAAATAATGAAGGCTATTTATTTTCCTTTTTTTTTCTGGAAAAAGGGCATTTCATTTAAAAATTAATTAAAAGGCATTGAGTGGTTCTGTGATGTGAAAGGGTTGGAAAAAGTTGGTTTCCAATTTATGTAATTCTATAGTCATTGAGTTGAAGGTTTAGAAATAGTAACAGAATATGGAATAATGTTTTTCTTTTTTTCCATCATGAAATATTTGTTCTGGAAATCTTTACTTTCATATATTTTTTTTTCCTAATTTTGTTGTCTTCTGAAGAAGTTCTAATGCCAGCAAATAACATTCAGACCCTTCACATGATGCCAAAAATAGTAAAATCGGAACTTTCATTCTTGATGACTGAGAGAGTGGGAAAAATGAGTAACACAAAGAATAAAAAGATTTTCAATTTACTTAAAAGGACACCATATGGAATGATGTATTCAATCTAATTTTGTATTAGCTTTCTTCATTAAATTCTAAATTTGCCCTGCTTGAGAGACATGATTATTTAATGTTCCATTTTAAGTTGTACATGGTTAATTTCAGAGACATGCCGTTATATCAAAACCATAATATGCTCTTTTCGCTCTTATTACTAATGAAATTTCATGCGAGATACTCAAAAGCTATGGAAGCTCCTTGTTTTACATACGTTTGGATAATACATGAAAGATTAGGTTTTGCAGCTCTTCCAGGGAGGTCAAGGGAAAGTACTGAGCGTGCAAAAATAACTTTTATTTTTGGCTCCGTGTCTGTCAGGACATCTGTTCACACCTTTAGGTTATCTCACCTGTTGCTGTCTTCCGTTCATGAGACAAGATATTTTAAAGTTCTTCAGATGAGAGAAGATGAGTTTCTTCTGATCTAAGGGAAGTAAAATTGACCCCTGCTTTCTGGCTTTGAAAATTAATGCGATGGTCCTCTAAAATGGCAACATGCTGAGTTATCAAGTAACCTTGCAGCCACGAAATGCTGTAATTTCATTGTGGACAATTTGCATAGTAATGTACTCTAACGTGGTTCGTATTCAACCTTTAGGAACGCTAGGTGTTTCAAAGCAAGTCATCAATCTGATTTTTGACAGTGTTCCAGTTTCTCGCATACTATAATACCAGTTCAAATACATACTCCACTAAAGGGGAATCTTATTAATTTGACTTGCTTTCTTTGCTTTCCAAAGGAAAGCAAAACATACACTGAGTGATAAGCTGGTTACTTAAGTGGGAAGTATGTGAGTAGTGTGTAGTGTGCAGTTTACACGGCAAGGCCAAGAATTATACGTCTTTTTTAATTTGTTTTTTTCCTGTTTGTATGCACGTGTGTGTCTAATTATCGCCTTTGATTTTATGGCTCGGGCCTCTGCTTTATTTCCATACAAAACCTCCACGTGAATGCTTCTAGCAGCTTTATTCACAATTGCCTTAATTTGGAAGCAGCAGTGATGGCCTTCAGTGATTGTCGTCCAGTCACTAAGCCGTGTCTGACTCTTTGGGACCCCATGGACTGCAGCACACCAGGCTTCCCTGTCCTTCGCTGTCTCCTGAAGTGTGCTCAAACTCACGTTCATTGAGTTGGAGATGCCATCCCACGGTCTTATCCTCTGTCGCCCCTCCTCCTCTTGCCTTCAATCTTTCCCAGTATCAGGGTCTTTCCCAATGAATTTGCTGTTTGCATTAGGTGGCCAAAGTATTGGAGCTTCGGCTTCAACATCAGTCCTTCCAGTGAATATTCAGGGTTGCTTTCTTGGACGATTGACTCATTTGATCTCCTCGTAGTCCAAGGGACTCTCAAGACTCTTCTCCAGGACTGCATTTTGAAAGGATCAGTTCTTCGGTGCTCATCCTTCTTTATGGTTGAACGTTCACATCCCTACATGACTCCTGGGAAAAGCATAGTTTTGACTAGATGGACCCTTGTTGGCAAAGTGATGTCTCAGCTTTTTAATATGTTGTCTTGGTTTGTCGCGGCTTTCCTTCAGTAGGGGATAGATAAACTGTTGGAGAAGGAAATGGCACCCCACTCCAGTACTCTTGCCTGGAAAATCCCGTGGACAGAGGAGCCTGGTGGGCTGCAGTCCATGGGGTCACTGAGGGTCAGACACGCTGAGCAACTTCACTTTCACTTTTCACTTTCATGCATTGGAGAAGGAAATGGCAACCCACTCCAGTGTTCTTGCCTGGAGAATCCCAGGGACAGGGGAGCCTGATGGGCTGCCATCTATGTGGTTGCACAGAGTCGGACACGACTGAAGCAACTTAGCAGCAGATAAACTGTGCCCCATCCATCCAGTGGAAAATTTTTCAGTGCTAAAAAGAAATGAGCTGTGAAACCACCAAAATACGTGAAAGAATCTCAGTGTGCTTATTACTGGGTGAAGGAAGACCAACTGGTAAGTCTGTGTGCTGGGTTATTCCTACTGTGACATTCTAGAAAAGGCCGATGCACGGGGACAATAAAAAGATCAGCGGTTGCCAGGGCCTGGGGGTGAAGTTCATGGTGTGTAGGTGGGGCAGTGCCGGCGCTCTGCGTGATGACAGGAGATGGATACATGTCATCATGTGTTTGTCCCAAGGTCACAGAAGGTAGAGCACCAAGGGTGAACCTCGGTGATCCAGCCAGTCCCTCCTAAATCAGTGCTAAAAAGAAATGAGCTGTGAAACCACCAAAATACGTGAAAGAATCTCAGTGTGCTTATTACTGGGTGAAGGAAGACCAACTGGTAAGTCTGTGTGCTGGGTTATTCCTACTGTGACATTCTAGAAAAGGCCGATGCACGGGGACAATAAAAAGATCAGCGGTTGCCAGGGCCTGGGGGTGAAGTTCATGGTGTGTAGGTGGGGCAGTGCCGGCGCTCTGCGTGATGACAGGAGATGGATACATGTCATCATGTGTTTGTCCCAAGGTCACAGAAGGTAGAGCACCAAGGGTGAACCTCGGTGATCCAGCCAGTCCCTCCTAAAGGAGATCAGCCCTGAGTATTCACCAGAAAGACTGATGCTGAGGCTGAGACTCCAGTCCATCGATCCACCCATCCACCTACCCACCCACCCATCCATCCATCCATACACCCATCCATCCATACACCCATCCATCCATACATACATACATCCACCCACCCATCCATCCATACACCCATCCATCCATCCATATCCATCCACCCATCCACCCACCCATCCATCCATCTATCCACCCACTCATCCACCCATCCACCCACCCATCCATCCATCCATCCACCCACACACCTGCCTATCTACCCACCCACTCACCTGCCCATCCATCCATCCATCCACCCATCCACCCATCCATCCATCCACACACCTATCCATCCACCCATCCACCCATCCACACACCCATCCACACACCCATCCATCCACCCATCCACCCATCCACACACCCATCCACCCATCCATCCATCCATTCACCCATCCATGCATTCCCCCATTCATCCCTCTACCCGGCAAAACCTAACTTGTACAGTGCACTTTTCTACCTTTGATGAACATACAAAAATGAGTATAGGATGCTGCTTGTCTTTAAAAACTGCCTGTTTCATAATTTCCTTTGAGTATTGAAATAAACAGTTGAGTACTGTGCTAATTTTGATGATGTAACACACTCTCCCCTGTGGGATTCTGCAAATCAGTGCCTGTGGCTGACGATTTGTTATGTAAGTGAATACTGACACACTCGCATTAGTAAGCGTTCAGGTAACAAAAGACATGTTAGTATGTCTTTGATCAGTAAATTCCTGATAATTAATAATCTGAGTTCCTCCTGCCCAGTGCAGAATGGCTCACCTCAAATACACAACCACTGGAAGGGAATTTAGATGCTCTACAACCATGGGACAGAAAGAGAGTTTTGTCATTTCATTTGGGTGATAGTTCATGACACATTTTGCGATCATACTTGTAGATTTTTCTTGTATATCTTACTTGCTGGCATTAGTCATTTTAATTAGAAGTATCCCACTGTCAAATCATGCTACGTACACACACTGAATGCAAAGTATTCTTATTACAACCGTTAACGTTAAACAGCGTGTTTTACTTAAACTTTGACATACTCTGATGAAATGCATATTTATTTGTTCTCATTCTCTGAGAGCAAAGACTGCACTATATTAAAAGTCTCCATTTTTCCTCTTTTACTGTTTTCTATTTTTCTTATATACAGCTCACTTGGTGAAGTTTAGTTGACTCAACTGTGCATAACCAATTAGCCACAGCTCCATGTAACTCTGGTATTAGCTCCTTGCTTGGAGTAAACTTGTTATTTTCATGCACTCTATTCATTCTTGAAGTCAAATCCATCCTGAGATTGATACACAATTTGAGCCATGAAGGGAAGCAGTGTCTTTAATATTTGATGTCATGTGTATTAGATTATAACATTTTCCTATTAGCTCAGCAGTAAAGAATCTGCCTGCTGATGCAAGAGACCTGGATTCGATCCCTGGGTCGGGAAGATTCCCTGGAGAAGGAAATGGCAACACACTCCAGTATCCTTGCCTGGAGAATCCCATGAACAGAGGCGCATGGCGGGCTACAGTCCATTGGGTCGCAAAGAGAGTGATGGGTAGAGAGTCAGACATAACTTAGCAACTGAGCATGCAAGTATTGGATTGAAGTGACGGGACGCTCTGTAGAGATGGGTTCAGCTTCCTTGTGGGACGGCTATGGGTGAGTTAGTCCGGTAACTCGGGATTCCTGCCAACATGCGACAATAGTTTCTTGCAATTTCTTAGAGCTAGAACTGATACTGAATAACTGATGTGAGTTTCAAGCAACCTGGCCCCTAAGTTTGCTCACAGTTCTGTGCAAGTGATAGATTCGTTTGCAAACGTGGTCGTCATATCTTTGCAGGTATCAAAGCAATAGTTTACTTTGAGTGCTCATTTTACAAATGGGAAGGATTGTGATCTAAGAAAGTCTTTAAAAAGATAACATGGGTGTTTCCTTGGATGGTCCAGTGGCTAAGACTTGTGCTCCCAATGCAGGGGGACTAGTCTGAGCCTAGATCTCACAAGCTGCAACTCAAGTGTTTTTGGAAGCCACAACTAAGGCCCAACACAGCCAAAAGTAAATAAATAAACCTGAAAAAAAATTTTTTTAAACTTGTTTATTTTGGGCTGTGCCGTGTCTCCCTTGCTGTGTGGGCTTCTGTCTTGTCATGGCTAGCAGAGGCGCCTCTCTAGCTGTAGTGTCCAGTCTTCTCATGGCAGAGGCTTCTCCTGTTGCAGCTCCTGGACTCTAGAGCACTGGATCAGTAGTTGTGACAGGTTTTCCCGGACTGGGATCCAACCTGTGTCTCCTGCATCAGCAGGCAAATCCTTCACTGCTGAGCTACCAGGGAAGCCTAATAGATAAATATTTTTAACATAATACAGGAGATAACATTCAGAAGGAAATAATTGTGAATAAAGCGAGGGAAAAGGACTGATAAGCTGACGTGTGCTGTGCTTAGTCACTCAGTCCTGTCCGACTCTGCGACTGCATGAACTACAGTCCACCAGGCTCCTCTGTCCATGAGGATTCTCCAGGCAAGAATACATAGAGTGGGTTGCCATGCCCTCTTCCAGGGGATCTTCCTGACCCAGGGATTGAACCCAGGTCTCCTGCATTGCAGGCAGATTCTTTACCAGCTGAGCCATCAGGGAAGCCCAAGAATACTAGAGTGGATAGCCTATCCCTTCTCCAGGGGGACTTCCAGACCCAGGAATCGAACTGGGGTTTTCCTGCATTGCAAGTGGATTCTTTACCAGCTGAGCTACCCGGGAAGGCCCTGATACTCTGATACTGTGATACGGTTCTGCATGATGCTTTAAATGGTGGATACATGCCACTATGTTTGCCAAATCCCATAGAACATACAGGGTTAAGAGTGAACCCTTGGAGAAGGGCACAGTAACCCACTCCAGCATTCTTGCCTGGAAAATCCTCATGGACAGAGGAGCCTGGTGGGGCTACAGTCCACGGGGTGGCAAAGAGTCACACATGGCTAAGCAACTGAAGAACAAGATCACCACTTAGTGGGGGTGGGGTGGGAGGACTGTGGTGGAAGATACTGAGAAAGAGGGAGCCTGTGAGCACATGGGTGCCGGCGATATGTGGGAGCTCTGTTCTTGGTGCTCAGTTCTGCGGTGACCCTAAACCAGTGTTCCAAACCAGGGTTTATGTCCCTGGGTCTTCATTTTGCCATCCATACATTGGGAAGCTGGCTTGAAGAGTATGTCGTGTAAATAGGAGATAATATGGATAAAGTCACGTTGAATGTACATAGCAGACATTGTCGAATATGTGGTATCAGAAGCCCCCTTTTGGATTAACTATTTGTTCTGAAATACATGTTGCAACTTGCCTGTCAATATCATGATTTACAAAATGATATCTAACATTTTATTCTAATGCATATGAAGGGTTTAAAATAACCAGGCTTGGTTTTTTAATCATGAAGCTACTACAATGTATTTAATTTTTAGTATTTAGTATCTCTTATTGCTCAATACAGAATGGAAAGTGTTACACTAAATCCCTTACCTTCATTATGTTGGGGGGTGTGTGTGTGTGGTTAATCAAGAGCTGTGTGTCCAGCTTCCTTTTTAATATTAGTGACCACAGCCTGTTGACACATTAATCATGCCTTGTACACTGAAGAATCTGCCTGCCAGTACAGGAAACCCAGGAGAGCTGGGTTCAGTCCCTGGGTTGGGAAGATCCCCTGGAGCAGGACATGGCTACCCACTCCAGTATTCTTGCCTGGAGAATCCCATGGACAGAGGAGCCTGGTGGGCTGCAGTCTGTGTGGCTGCAAAGAGTCAGACACGACTGAGCAACTGAACAGCAAAAACACTGCTTAGTGGGAGTTGGGTGAGAGGGCCGTGATGCGGTAACCAGCATGAGCTGGGGCACTTTGACGTTTGCTACTTCCATGCCCTGGATCCTTTCTTCCGGGAGAGGGGTCCTTGGGGATGCTTGAGAGCACTCCCCCTTCCTTACAAAGTGTCACAGCCAAACGATCTCCAGTTTACTGTGCCTGGAGCTTGCCTCTCAACCCACAAAATGGCATCGTCTCAGACATGGACAGGTGAGTGGGAGGGCATGGAATCACCTGATGAATGTTCTGTAAAGAATTATGAACAGAAACAATCATTTTGTACACACTTGTTTCACCAGAATATCATAGAGGAAGAGGAGAATAAAAAGATTAAGGGGAAAAAAACAACAGCTCGCAAGCCAAAGGTTGAGGTTGCCGCCCCTCTGCAGAGAAGAGAATAGCAACACCATGCTTTTTAGTAATTGAGGGAGAGTTGATGTAAAGATTTGGGTTAGTTGCAGGATAA
>SJXQ01008580.1:252621-289706 GCA_006408695.1 Aepyceros melampus | reverse complement strand
CCACCAGGCTCCCCCATCCCTGGGATTCTCCAGGCAAGAACACTGGAGTGGGTTGCCATTTCCTTCTCCAATGCATGAGAGTGAAAAGTGAAAGTGAAGTCGCTCAGTCATGTCCGACTCTTAGCGACTCCATGGACTGCAGCCCACGAGGCTCCTCTGTCCATGGGATTTTCCAGGCAAGAGTACTGGAGTGGGGTGCCATTGCCTTCTCCGATATATATATATGTATGTATATGTATATATTTGAAAGTGTGTGTGTATATATATATATATATATATATTCAGATTCTTTTCAGAATCTGAGAAAGAAGATATATATGTGTGTGTATATGCATGTATATTCAGATTCTTTTCAATCGCAGGTAATTATAAGATACCAAGTGGAGTTCCCTATGCAATACCGTAGGTCCCTGTGGGTTATGTGTTTTGTATATAGTAGTTTGTGTCTGCTAATCCCAACCTCCTATTTTATCCCTTCCCCTGCCTCTTTCCCCTTCGGTGACTGTAATTTAGCTTTCTGTGCCTGCGGGTCTATTTCTGTTCTGTAAATAAGCTCATTTGTGTAGTTTTTAAAAAGATTCCGCCTCCAGGTGATAACCATCAGGGATTTGTCTCTCTAGGTCTGACTTATGAACACCTCACTTAGTGTGATAATCTCTCGGTTCATCTACGTTGCTATAAATGGTGTCATCTCATTCTTTTTTAATGACTGAGTCATGTCTCAGTGTGTATGTGTGTCTGTGTGTGTGTGTCCGTGGGTGCGTATATACATCTTTATCCATTTGTGGAAGGACGTTTATGTTGCTTCCATGTCTTGGCTGATGTAAATAATGCTGCAGTGAGCATCGGGGTATCTGAAAAACTCCAAATGAGACCGTCACTGTTCACTGTTGTAATACATGGAGAATTGACAGGTAGTGCCAGAATTTGGTGCTAATAATGATATTGAGGAATGTATGCTAGTCTGCTTTCTGTCATGCCTCTGAAATCTTATTCCTTTGTACCTTTGAGTACTTGGAACATCTGTCACACTGCCAGAATAATATAATAAGAAACGTCTCGGGAGTTTTTAAAGTACAATGACATCTTAGATGCTGGTGCTCCGGGATACTTGACTATATGGGATTTGGGTACTAGCGAAAAAAGCAGAGGAAACCCCACTAGATCGTGAAGTTGGCTGTGTGTGTGCAGGTGGGTGGTGCTGTGTAGAGCTCCTTGGCCTGGCACCTAAACATGGAAACACTTCTGTCCCTGAAAGGAGAACATGAGGGAACTCAGTCCACTGAGGCCCTTGGACCCTATTCTGCCGGGATAGACAACCAAGCAAGGAGAAGTCAAACCAGATGCCAAGACCCTGTTGATGGAGTGTGTGATCCAGGAAACCATCATCATGGCATTATTCTTACAAATGTTTACTACAAAGAGAAAAACGCAATAGGTCTGTGGGTTCCTGAAATAATTTTCAATAATATTCAATAATATTAAAAAAAAAAACTTAAAGAGACCTCAGAAACTAATTTCTATGTGTCTTTGCTACAAGGCAGAACTGTTTAACGGGACAAATGGATAGCCTCAGATTCTTAGGACAAATGCATAGCCTCAAATTCTTAAAGATTTACAGGCAGGAGCTTCCAACCGCAACACTGTTAATTTTATTTTTGAATTTCAGTGAAGAAGAGATGCTCAAATGTTATGACAGTGCCTATAAATATATAAGATTATTTTTATGTCATGCCTGTCTGTCTAAAATCCAGATGAAATACTTCCATTACTGCCTTTCTTATTTATTTTATGTCTCCTGCACATTTTTCTTGCTCTCTTGACTAATTCATAGTATGTGGCATCTTGTGAAGATACAACTGTAATAGGATAGTTCGGCCATGGACACACTGCTGTATTTAACATGGAGAAACAGCAAGGACCTGATGTCCAGCACAGGGACCTCTGCTCAATACTCTGTAATAACCTTATGGTTCCCAGGAGGAAGGATGGGGGCGGGATAGTTAGGGAGTTGGGGGTTGACATGGACACACTGCTGCATTTACACGGAGAACCAGCAAGGACCTGCTGTGTAGCACAGGGACCTCTGCTCAATCCTCTGTAATAACCTTATGGTTCCCAGGGGGGAAGGATGGGGGAAGGGATAGTCAGGGAGTCTGGGATGGACATGGACACACTGCTGTATTTCACATGGAGAAACAGCAAGGACCTGCTGGACAGCACAGGGAACTCTGCTCCATGTCATGTGGCAGCCTGGATGGGAGAGAATAGATAAGTGTATATGTATCACTGAGTCCCCTTTCTCTTCACCTGAAACTGTCACAACACTATTAGTTGGCTATGAAAGTGAAAGACACTGTCGTATCCGACTCTTTGCAACCGCATGGACTCCATGGGATTCTCCAGGCCAGAATACTGGAGTGGGGAGCCTTTCCCTTCTCCAGGGGATCCTCCTGACCTAATATTCAAACCCAGGTCTCCCGAATCACAGGCGGATTGTTTACCAGCTGAGCCACGAGGGAAGCCCAAGAAGAGTGGGATGGGTAGCCTATTTCTTCCCCAGCAGATCTTCCTGACCCAGGAATCGAACTAGCATCTCCTGCATTGCAGGCAGAGTCTTTACCAGCTGAAGCTACCAGGTGGACTATAATATAAAATAAAAAGTAAAAAAAAAAAAGCAAAAAACAAAGAATTTCTAATAATAACTTATAACCTTTAGAAAAATATTAGGAATCTATTATTTTCTGGACATACACAAAGCTGTGTAATCCTCTTGCTTTTTGATGGAGTCTAAAATAAATGTTATGTATTCATATTCCTCTTTGAATACTGACTTTGAAAAACAGACCAATAATTTTCTTTCTTTTTTTTTTTTTTGCTTCTTTTTATGATGCAATAAAAATGTCACACGGCTCAGAAAATGGCATAGCTTATCATTGACGACATCAGTGCATTTAGGATCCGGCCCAATTATACTATAGAAATTTCTGTCGATCTTACTGCTTACAAAAGGATGTTTTTCACCTTTGTTTTCTCACTGCTGGTGGACATGGCTTAGGAATACGGCACCGAAGAATTCTTCCAGGAGTGCCCCCGACCTCTGCCTGTCCAAGTGGAGTGGAGAGTCTCTTTCCTTAAGTCTTGATTGCAACTCAAGCATTCAGTCGAGAGCACTTGGTCTTTAATAAAGCGTGGTCACTTAAAGAGGACTCCAATGCCACTCTCAACACGGAGGATGCCTCTCAGAAACGAAGCCACTCTGCATGCCTGCGACATCTGCCTCTGATCCTTACACTGTTAACAGCCACACAAGAGCCAGCCTTCCTGCCCCAGAAGCCCCGCAGCTGCCTTGGGAAGCCATTCCTTGTGGGGCTGGCTCACTTGCCCTGGCGGCATCACCCTTAATACATCCACACAGCTTGTCCCTTGTTATTTCTCAAACTTGTGCTCTCTAGGAGCCCAGGGGAGACCTCTGAGGGGACTTGTTAATCCAGATGGGAAGGGGGTTAGCAGCTCTGGGACAGCCCGCAGTCCGTATGTAGGGCATGGATGCTTTTAGATACAATGGATCCTGGAACAGCATGAGTTTGAAATACACGGGTCCACTCATCTGTGGATTTCTTTTTCAAAATACTCCAGTATTATGGAATGGCCAGTTGGTTGAAAGCAGAGACGCAGAACGTCAGAGACAGGCAGAAACCGTGGATGCAGAGGTTGACTAAACTCACATGCAGTTTCTCCACTGCTTAGAGGTTCAGCGTCCGAATCCCTGTGCTGTTTAGGGTCCACTGCGAATGCTCCTCCTGAGGGTGAAACGCCCACAAACCTGGGTATATGCACCTCAATGGATCAGGGAGGATGAGCCCCTTC
Organism: Aepyceros melampus; assembly: GCA_006408695.1. Classification (NCBI taxonomy): domain Eukaryota; kingdom Metazoa; phylum Chordata; class Mammalia; order Artiodactyla; family Bovidae; genus Aepyceros; species Aepyceros melampus. The sequence goes on along the minus strand of SJXQ01008580.1, from coordinate 285,836 downwards.
TATCCACAGCTTTTTGCATTCTTTACCCAGGTTCCTGAGATCACCACCTACATAAGCCAGCTGCACAAAACGTCTTGTTTGAGGTGTTCTTTTGGAGGGAACCCAGGATAAAGGAATGGGCAACCCACTCCAGGATTCTTGCCTGGATAATCACACAGACAGAAGACCTGGCGGGCTGTAGTCCACAGGGTCACAAAGAGTCAGACACGACCGAGCGATAACACACACACGTGCAGAGAAAGACTGTTTTTTTCCCTTCTCCCCTCTCTCCTTCCTTCCTCTTTTCTTCTCTGCCTGTCTCTGTGTGTTTCTCTGTCTAATCCATTATGTAATCTATCATTTGATCTAGTCTATCATCTACCATCAGGCATAAAAAGATATGGTGACTTCTAAAGAGTCATTTTCAAGGAATGTTTGTTTTAATGGCAACTTTGTCTGAATCTGGCTTCCCCGGTATCTCAGTGGTAAAAAAAAAAAAAAAAAAAAAATCTGCCTATAGTGTAGGAGACATAGATTGGATCCCGAGATGGGAAAGATCCCCTGGAGAAGGGAATAGCAGCCCACTCCAGTATTCTCACCTGGAGAATCCCACAGACACAGGAGCCTGTCAAGCTACAGTTCATGGGGTCACAAAGAGTCAGACACGACTGAGCGAATGAGCGACTTTCACTTTCACACTTATCGGAATCAGTAACAGCAAATGATTTTCTATTCAGTGATTCTTCTTTTGCTTACTACAGCTTATTGAAGGCGTAAGTGTTGCGGACTGAACGTGTTCCCCAGATTCTTATCTCTGAATCAGAAGGAGGGTCCCCATCAGAACCTGAGCAGGCTGGTCCTCTGAGAAGTAAACTCTTATTGCTTACAAGCTGCCCATTGCATGAGACTGTGTTCCAGCAGCCTGAGCTGTGACCCCAGAGTTCTCTGTCTTTGAAGAAAGATGACACGGTGGTCGTAAGAGGCAAATCTGAGTAAGTCCAGGAACAGACAGTAGACGACAGAGCCCACTTAGAATATGTCTGATTAGAGACATTCCGTGCGCTTGCTGTTGAAAGAGATGGCACAATCAAGCAGGATGATCTTGAGTGCAATCTTGGGCTTCCCCGGCGGTCCGGTGGATAAGAATCCGCCTGCCAATGCAGGGGACACGTGTTCCCATCCCTGGTCCTGGAAGACCCCACATGCCAAGGGGCATCTAACCCCGGGAGCCACAACTCCCGAATCTCACGCACTCAAGACCTGTGCTCGGCAACAAGAGAAGCCACCTCCATGAGAAGCCCACACACCACAACTAGTAGCCCCCACTCACCGCAACTAGGGAAGCCCCGTCCAGCAACAGAGACCCAGGCACGGACCGCAGGAAAGAAATCAACTGAAATAAAAACAAAGTGCCCTCTGCACCTCACCCTACCTGGAAATCTGATCACCGGCCTGCGTGAGGTATGAACAAACTCTTCCTCGTCTCCTTGTTGATGTATGGCAAAACCAATACAGTATATTGTAATTAACCTCCAATTAAAATAAATGAATTTACATTAAAAAAAACCCAATGCCGCGTTTGCACTACTGTTTTTGCAGCAATGGTGTGTTGTGACTTGCCTCGGCTGCTGCCTTTTCCAGTTTCCATCTTCATGAGGTAACTTTTCTTCCTTGATTCTCCTTCCGATGATGAGCTGCCTGTTACATTTCTGTAAATGGGGCCCCTCAGCCAAGGCCAGCTCCAGTTAGATCATCCTTGGCATCTTCCTCTGTCGAGTGTTATGTCTCCTACCTCATCAGAGAACGGTGTCCAGCTCCATAGGATGAGCACGCATTCCTGGCTTCGTGTTGGCCTGAGCCTTGTCACTTCCACTTAAGGGTGATTCAACAGGCAGCTGTGGGACATGACGTCACTGAGCAGAAGCCATGTCCAAACGCTGGCCAGCAGGCCTCCTGGGAAAGAGATGGAAGGAAAAAAGACTTTAGGTTTGGAAATGGTTCTGCTGCACAAGATTGCATCAGACCACTTATTCAGCCTACACCTGAGAGTCTTTGAAAGAGATTCACTCGGGTGGGCCTCAGAAGGTTATAATCAGCTGTGGGCCGCGGTGTGTAACACTCTCTCTCAATTGGTGTGGACAGGCGCTAAGCAGAAGAAACACCAGAGGCTGGCACAGTTGAAGCATAAGTGAGTTGACGTGTTTATGCGATTCACTGGATAATATCGTACAACAGATGACTTCCAAATCCTGACTTTTAAACTCTCTCCATATGTGTGGGCAGTAGGTACGTCCAATATTTCAAGTAACCCTTCACTGACTCTTCTCGTAAAGCAAAACGTCATTCTGTGAAGTAAGTTATGCATCTCTCTCTATATATAAACTTTGGTTCTGTTCCCCTGTATTTAATTTTCTCGAAGAAGAGCCGCTTCAACAATTAGCTTGATTTTATTAAGTTCGAAATTACTTCCCATGTTGGAAGGATCGCAGCTTTCGTTCTTCTGTATATGGCAAACAGCCGAAAATCTTGACTTGTGTGAAGAACTGTAATTTGAAAGGTGATTATATGGATGCTATTATATCAGTCATCCGAGTAATGCAGCTTGCAGATCCTACCTCGCAAGCCCTCGCTATGGGCCCGCTGTCATGCATCCAGTTGGAACACGTGCACGTGGATTTGTTTACATTTGCACACCATGTTATCTGTGAAAATATCCTTGGTGATTGGCGATGATCTCATCAACGCTTGGGACTTTTCCACACAGAGTATAATACTCTCGTTGGAGTTAGACGTATGGAGATACTGCCAAACAGCATGGGTTTACAGGCCCTGTCGGCTGGTCACCAGTGTGCAGAGCTCACATGCTTGGTTTATTCAAACCCAAAGAGGGGAAGACGCCTGAACTGGCCAGCTGGCACAAATTATACTTGGAGCAACTTTTCTCTGCCGCGCATCCAAACAAAATAGGCTCACAGCTCATTCGTTCATTGTTTTACTGCGTCCGTCAAGATCTAGTCTAGTACCGGCTCACTGGAGAACACTCTTCATGGTTGTCTTGAGATTTGTACGTTGCTGAATTTTTCATTCTGTCACATTCCAAAATCTCTTGAGGACTCCGCCTCCAGTTGTTCTCCTGAGCTGGATATTTCACTGTCCTTGCTTAGGATTTAAATCCCGTAGTTTCATCGGGGGTTCACAGCTCCTCTAAGACTTTTGGCACTGATTTCAAGTAGCATAAAATCAGTTGGTTTTCAAAACCAGGCATTTGCTGCTGTTATGCAGTCACTAAGTCGGGTCCGACTCTTGCAACCCCATGGACGGCAGCACGCCAGGCCCCTCTGTCCTTCACCATCTCCTGGAGCTTGCTCAGATTCATGTCCATTGAGTGGATGGTGCTATCTGACCATCTCTTCCTCTGTCGTCCTGTTTTTCTCCTGCCTTCAATCTTCCCCAGCATCAGAGTCTTTTCCAGTGAATCAGTTCTTCCCATCAGGTGGCCAAAGGATTGGAGTTTCCGCTTCAGCATCAGTCCTTCCAATGAATATTCAGGACTGATTTCCTTTAGGATGAACTGGCTTGATCTCCTTGCAGTCCAAGGGACTCTCAAGAGTGTTCTCCAACACCACACATCAAAAGCATCAATTCTTCGGCACTCAGCTTTCTTTACAGTCCAACTCTCAAATCCATACATGACCATTGGAAAAACCATAGCCTTGACTAGACAGACCTTTGTTGGCAAAGTAATGTCTCTGCTTTTTAATATGCTATCTAGGTCAGTCATAACTTTCCTTCCAAGGAGTAAGCATCTTTTAATAGACACATACATATTCTGTCTAAGCCTTCCCTATCAGTTTACATCTATGTCTATATGCGTGTATTTCTGCTCAAAGAAATACTTAAAACCAAGTACTGGGTCACCTGTTTTTAAATACCTGCAAATGGCTTTATTGTGAGTGTCACTTTGTGTTCAGTGAATATCCTGGTAAGGCTCAATTCAGTGGCATGGATTGAGCCTAGGATCACCAGATATATCCTTGACACACTTACACTACATGGTTTTTATGCTGTCTACATTTTGTGCAAATGAGGACTTGCCAAAGTTATTTAAAAAAATGCACCTCTTTCCCTGCTTCAGGGTCACCAGATATAGCCTTGACACACACTGCATGGCTTTCTTTTTTTTTTTTAATCAGTTTGACTTTTTTTTTTTTTTTTATTTTACTTTACAATACTGTATTGGTTTTGCCATGCATTCACATGAATCCGCCACGAGTGTACATACTGTCTACATTATGTGCAAATGTGGACTTGCCAAAGTTATTAAAAAAAACCCCACCTCTCTCCCCTGTTTCATGCTTTCGGGGACTTGCCCTCACATATAGAGCGAACCTCAGGGGCCTTTGGGCTCCCTCGTGGCTCAGACAGTGAAGAATGTGCCTACAATGCAGGATACCTGGGTTCAGTCCCTGGGTTGGCAAGGTCCCCTGGAGAAGAACAGCTACCTGCAGTGTTCTTGCCTGGAGAATTCCATGGACAGAGGAGCCTGGCAGGCTGCAGTCCAGAGGGCTGCAGAGAGTCGGACACACCTGAGCCACTAAGGCTTCACATCAGGCATATTGGTGTCGCGTGAGTCTTGGGAATCAGGAAGGCCTGTTGTGTTGTTGCACTTCTGTATCAGCCTTGTTCCCATCTCACCCGCCTTCCTACTGTGTCTCATATCAGTTTCACCCAAAGAATCCCACGTACTAGATGGAAATACCAGCCACCAGAAGGCTCCTGGGACGTGCTAATCAGGTTGTTTCCTGTCTGTGGAATCCTATTCTTATTCTTTTCTTGGCGAGACCCTACGAAACACAGACGCCCAGTCCCCTGACCCTGCCTAGGAGCCTCTGAGCCAAGTCACTCTCCCGGAATATCTCAGTGATTGACACGTCAGTGTGTCTGTCCCTCCCTATTAACAGCTGTGCAGGGCAGGGCCAGAATTTCAGATGGACGTACACCTTGGAATCTATGCCTGCAGTTCTTGTTGTTGTTCAGTTGCTCAGTCGTGTCAGACTCTTGTGACCCCGTGGACTGTGGCCCACCAGTCTCCTCTGTCCATGGGATCTCCCAGGCAAGAGTCCTGGAGTGGGTTGATGTTTTCTCCTTCATGGACTTCCCCCCCCCCAGGGATTGAACCCGCGTCTCCTGTATCAGCCGGCAGGTTCTTTACCGCTGAGACACCAGGCTGCCTTTCCATTGGTTTTGTGTTCAAATCAGCTGAACGGTATGGTTGATCAGATGTTTCAGCTGCAAACTGTACAAACTGGAAGAGAAGAGACGTTGCTACGGTGCTGACCTCTCACGTGGAGTTTGCCTGCCATGAAATAAGGCCCAAATGGATCTTAATCACAAGTTACAGTTGTCATACTTTAATTTCAATTAACCCCGTATATTGCACTGTTACGCAGATGAACAGTAATGAAATCCAAAAAGGTACATGCCTTATTATAGCTTCAGGTTTAAAAAAAATACAAATATATATAAAGTTATAACTATACCTGATGGCAGAGCTCTTGCCTGAGTTATGGGTCTTATCAGCAACCAGCCAGCAGTGTGATCTGAGGGACTCACAGAACAGTCTCCACAAAGAATCCATTTTCCCTGTTTAATGGGATCCCACCAACAGCTTTGACACTTTCCAAGTACATACCTGGCCTCTTATAAAATTCACCTAGCCATCGTGACCTTATTAAACACAAGAGTCAGAAGCTGAATGCATGGGGTGCTGTTCAGGACTTTGGGACAGAAGAATTTTTCATTTGTTTTTCAGAAAACTCTGGACTAGGTTGATAAACTGGCGTATTACAGGAAAGCTTAAAGAGGAGACCTGTGGGAGCAGAGGTGCTGGGGTTGGACGGGAAGGCCCCCTCCGTCCTGAGCACACAGGGCATAAGATGAGCGGATGGCGGTCCTTGTGGGTGGTGGCCAGCATAGCATAGCAACTCACCCGCACTCCTTCGGGTGGTCGTGGAGACGGCTCTCTGCAACCCTGTGCCTCCTTCATATACAGCATGGAAAACCACCGCCTGCAGACCTGCCTCTTGATTTTACCTGCAGCAGAGAAAGAGTAAGGGAGTTGTCTAAGGCAGGCGAGTGGGAAAAAAAAAAATCTTACTCTGTTGTGTATAAAGCACAGAATAATACAGAGAAAAGACAGATACAAGGATATTTGTGGTATTAGAATTTCATTCTTTTAAAACTGCCTAACTATCCCTTCCCCCATTCTTCCCCCCTAGTAACCATAAGGTTCTTACAGAGTATTGAGCAGAGTTCATTGTGCTATCCAGCAGGTCCTTGTTGGTTCTCCTTGTTAAATACAGCAGTGTGTCATGTCCATCCCAGACTCCCTGACTATCCCTTCCCCCATCCTTCCCCCTTATGGTCATAAGGTTATTACAGAGTATTGAGCAGAGTTCCCTGTGCTGGACAGCAGCTCCTTGCTTGTTCTCCATGTTAAATAAAGCAGTGTGTCCATGTCAATCTCAAATTCCCTGTCTCTCCCCGCTCCTGTTTTCCCAGTAAGTGTAAGTTCATCCTCTATGTCTGTGAGTCTATTTCTGTTTCATAAATAGGTTCACATATCATTTCTTTTTAGATTGCTCAGATAACAGATGTCATATGATATTTCGATGTCTCTGTCTAAACTGCTTCAATCAGTATGACAATCTCTAGCTCCATCCATGTTTCTGCAGGTGGCATCATTTCCTTCTTTTTGATGGTTCAGTAATATTCCCTTGTGTATGTATGTACCACATCTTCTTTTTCCAATCCTCTGTCAATGACCATTTAGGTTATAGCCATGTCCTGGCTGTTGTGAATAGTTCTGCGTGAACATTGAGGTGCGTGTATGTTTTTGAATCATGTTTCCCACCCCTGCTCACCTCTGGATATATGCCCAGGAGTGGGATTGGAAGACTATAGTCAATCATAGGGTGTTGATTAGGAAAAAAAAAAAAAGTTTCAGAAATCTCCTTGGAGGGTCACAGTGGAAAAAAGCCTTTTCTTTGCTGGATGATACATAGCAGGGTGGGGCAAGTCTTGATGGGAGAGAAGGGGAAGTCGAGGCAGATGGCCACCTGCTGGGAGCAATTGGACTGATGGAGCAGCCAGAGAGAAGGCAGTGTGCCTGCTGGTCCCCTAGGATGAGCACGGAGCCAGTTGAGCGTGCAGTTCTGAACTAAGGTAGACGAAGACACTTTGTGTTTCTCTCGTTGCCTCCACGTGTAACCACTTAAGGACCTTTTCCCAACCCTTGAAGACATCTTGACCATGTCGCAAACTTCCCACACATTTGCAGTTATGGAAACAAGTCCTCATTTTTTGTGATGAAGTCTCGTTTGTCCCATATGGCAGGTCCCACCTGCTTTCGTGTTTGGGTACATTCCTGACTGCAGGGGAAGCAGAGGGAAGGGTGTGGAATTTCACTCTCCTCTCTGCCTACATCTTTTCCCACTCGGCCTTTTGCAGGTGGGGAGCAGGGAAGAGAAAAAGGACTTTATTTATTTATTCAGTGCTTTTGGTTTGGATACAGACATGTAACTCTGCATTAAATAAAGTATTAGTTATGAGGAGGGGAAACTCCACCATTTTGATATATAAAATTCTTCGTTCTCCCTTTTTGAATCATTTAGGCCAACTGACCTCACTATGAATTTTCAAGTCTGGTGTTTAGGAACCTTCATTTTGTTATCTGGAAGCGTTTCAGCCCGTGGTGGGGTGGGGTGGGGGGGGGTGGAGCTATAGATTCTACATTACTGTAGTAAAAGTGTTCAACTAGAGCCCAGCCAAGTAAACTTCTTTTAAAAATTATTCGGTCTGACACACACATGCGTGCTAAGTCACATCAGTCGTGTCCGACTCTGTGCGACCCCATGGACTGTAGCGTACTAGGCTCCTCTGTTCATGGGATTCTCTAGGCAAGGGTACTGGAGTGGGTTGCCATTTCCTTCTCTGCCACATAGGGTATGTCTTCCTCAAAGACATAATAAAAGGCAAAATAAAAGTGTTCTCTTTTGTTTCGTGCAAAGGAAGTTAGGGCCCCATTCTAAAGTAGCCCACCCTGCTCTACCGGGCGTGCGGAAGGTCGGCTTGGAGATTGGAGTGTCCAATCTTGGAACTGCGGTTCCATACGCCGTCCCTTCTAGCCATCCCTTCCTTGTGCACCCAGCTCCTCTCAGCTGCACTCCCAGGTCTCTTCTGAGACTTCCGCCCCAGCAGTACCCAATGTAACCCTCCGGTGTGTTAGACAAACCTTGCCTTGACAACAATCCGCCCTCTCCAACCCACCTCTTACCTGCCATTTGGCAAGCAGCCTGTAAGCTTCTTCACAGGGAGTGTTTGTATTTACTCCCAGCTTCTTCCAAAAAGCCACTGGTTCCCAGTTAACAGCAGTGCCTCTCAGAGGCTCCGGATGGGCACCTCTGATCGCAGACAGAGGACAGCTGAGCTCTGCTGTAGGCGTGCGGTCAGGAAGGGGACTGGACACGGGACCCCCTGGGGGTGCTCACATCCCACCGCAGACGAGCTCTTCCTTTGTGGGAGCACTTGCTCCCAGAGGCACCGTTTGGGTCATCTTGTGGCTTAGCTGGTAAAGAATCTGCCTGCACTGCGGGAGGCCTGGGTTCAATCCCTGGGTTGGAAAGATCCCCTTGAGCAGGGAACAGCTACCCACTCCAGTATTCTGGCCTGGAGAATTCCATGGAATGTACAGTCCATGGGGTCACACAGAGTCAGACATGATGGAGCAACTTTCATTTTCACTAATAAATAATGTACATCTGAATCGTACATCTAAACATTCTATTTTCTAACAACTTTTGGGAAAGAAAACATTTGAAATTGCATTCCAAGCACAGGTTAAGATATAATGGAAAATCAACTTGGATAACCTACGATTTAATTTCATGAGCCTATGAGTCTTATGTTTGACACTAAATTCTAAGGTACAATTTTAATAGAATAAAGGTGACACTGTTGTTGGAACAAAGGAAAGGGCAAACTAGAAATAACTAAAGATCCCCTGGAGAAGGGATAGGCTAACCACACTAGTATTCTTGGGCTTCCCTTGTGGCTCCGCTGGTAAAGAAACTGCCTGCAGTGCAGGAGACCTGGGTTTGATCCCTGGGTTGGGAAAATCCCCTGGAGAAGGGAAGGCCACCCACTCCAGTATTCTGGCCTGGAGAATTCCCTGGACTGTACAGTCCATGGGGTCGCAAAAAGTCGGACACGACTGACCAACGTTTACTTTTCTCCGGACCCCCTGGAATGTTTTATTTCTTAACGTGACTCTAATGATTGTTTTTATTGATTCATAGGGTACAGTTTTCTTCTGTGCAGAAGGTTGCTTGTTTATTTTGAAAGAAGGAAGCTTTTTTTTTTTTTTTTCGTAGCCTGAAGACTCTGGAAAAAATAATGGGTTGCACTTGGTCCGTTGCTCAGATCTCCTTGCTGTAGAATAAAGGAGACTTGAGTTCGAGATTGTAGCTTTTTTTTTTTCTCTTTCTCTCTCTTTATTTTATTTTTTTTAATTAATTTTTATTTTTCAGTTTGTTTTGCTTTATAATACTGTATTCGTTTTGCTATACATTGACATGAATCNCTCTTGTTTGACCACTTCCAATTTGCCTTGATTCATGGACCTGACATTCCAGGTTCCTATGCAATACTGCTCTTTACAGCATTGGATCTTGCTTCTATTATTATAAAGAGTCTGTCTTTCTAAAGAGTGTGCCTGTAATGCAGGAGAGAGACCCAGGTTCAGTCCCTGGGTCAGGAATATCCTCTGGAGAAGGAAATGGCAACCCACTCCAGTATTCTTGCCTGGAGAATCCCATGAATGGAGGAGTAAGGTGGGCTACAGTCCATGGGGTCGCAAAGAGTGGGAGCTTTATAAAGTTGTGTTGGTGTTTACTATGTATCAACATCAATCAGACATAAGTATACATGTTCCCTCCCTCTCGGACCTCCTTCCTGCCTCCTACCCCATCCCACCCTTCTAGGTTGTTACACAGCACAGGTTTAGTTCTTTGCATTAATGGACATTTCTTAACCCATCGCTCCCTTTCTTTAAAATAAAGTGGTTGGAATGGAAATTGATTGAGGTCCCTCTCAGCTCTGGAATCAATTTCAAAATGAAGTAGTGTATGATAGTAGTGGGAGGAAAAAGTCAAGGGTCTTATGAACCTGAATTTGAATCCTGACCCTGCCACTTAGTAGCCATGTATAACCATTCAGAGCCACTACCTAAGTTTCTATATCATGAGCCTCTGCTCCTAAGGGATTAGGACCTCATGTGGTCTTTGATTATTTCCTCCCATCCAGACCACATTGGTTTACATTATGGGCTTGCCACAGGGCAAAATATAGCAATCCCAAACACCTGCCCTTTAAACAGAAATATATTTATTACTTTTACTAGAAGGACAATTGCTTTACCCGGAATACCACATGCATAAGCAAAGTTAGATTCCAATTTGGCAGTCTGTCAGGATCTCATTGAATATCCCTCTATCTTAGCTTTCCCATATGATTATTGAAGGTTTAGCCTGAGTTTGGACTTGAACCATGAAAAGAACTCAGAGATGTATGCTCTGGAGGGTCCCCTATATTTATAGCTCCTGATCCCTAAAGCTTGCCAGCACGCCTTTCTCTGTGATTATCTTATAATTTCTACAGACTGTGGTGTCACAACTCAAAACGGTATCTGGTTACTTATTCAGTGGTCACTCTGGGAATTATTTTGTCAAGTGCTGAAAAGTTGGGAAAAGATGCTGATGCTAACAATATTACGTTCAGGTTATAGTTACGCTTCAGGTTATAGGAAGAATCTTGGATTGGTCACAATTTTGGCTGGCATCAAATCTTAACATGGGAACTGAAAGATAGGTATCATACAAAGAATAAAGAGAACTGAAGGAAAAAAAAAAGCCTGTTTTTATTTTTTTCAGCTCATGCTGAAACATTCCTTTTATTTCTTAGGCTAGAAATCACACCATTTCCATAGTTAGTTACAAAGACATTTTTATTATTAGGGAAAAGAAATGATGGAAGTGCCATACCTAGATATTATAATGACAATTATAATGTGAGCATGTTGGCATTTGTGTGTGTATATTAGCTAAATGTCTGAAACACTCCTCAAGGACTCCAGAAGGTCCCTTTGTGACCTTGGATCACAGACTTTCTCACTTTACCTAGCTGGAAAGGACAAGAACAGGCCGGGGGTGGTGGAAATGTCATTTAAGGCTTCCCTGGTGGCTCAGTGGTAAAGAATATGCCTGCAATGCTGGAGACATGGGTTCAATCCCTGGGTTGGGAAGATCCCCTGGAGAAGGAAACGGCAACCCAATCCAGTATTAATGCCTGGGAAATCCCCTGGACAGAGGGGCCTGAGGGCTACAGTCCATGGGGTTGCAAAAATATTGAACATAACTTATGTGAATTATACTAGGGAAGTGTCCAAGGGAAGGGCAGGATCAAACAGGTCCACTTGAGATGAGCAGATCCAGAGTACAGGTATGATAGGAATCAAGGGAGAAAGCCGAAGGGCATATGAGGAGCAAAATAACATACACCAGCTCTCACTTACCACCCATACCAACCCTGAGATATGAACAGACAAGCTTGCCCATGGTTATGTAGCAGAGTCACGATGTAAAACCAAACAGACAGACTTCAGACCCTGCCCTCTCCATCACCCTGAATATCCCGTCCACCTCCTAGAACACGGAATACAGAATCGTAAGAGAAAGAATAAGATGTAGTTAAGATGGACACCCTTGGTGGTCCAGTGGTTAAGACTATGTGCTCCCACTGCAGGCGGCATGGGTTCAATCCCTTGTCAGGGAAGTTCTGCATGCTGCATGGCCAACCAGTCCCCAACACACACACACACACACACACACACACACACACACACAACTGTACAAAGAAGTAGCTGCAATGAGAAAAAGTTGAGAAATGTAATAAGGCGATTGTTAAGACAGTGTAGGGTGTAGGTCACGCATAATATCTGGGTATCTATGAGTGCTCCTGGCCTGCAAGTACCATGTTGTATCATGAGAATCTGAAATGCATCCGTAACTGAATGTTACGTTAATCCCATAAATACTGTCTCTAATGAAAGGACACTAGGAAGGAAGCACAGTTTTTATAAATGAATGAATCTCCAAATAATGAAGAAACCTGCACCAACTGAGGGAATTTGATGTCGCTCAGTCGTGTCCGACTCTTTGCGACCCCATGGACTGTAGCCTCTCAGGCTCCTCTGTCCATGGGATTTTCCAGGCAAGAGTGCTGGAGTGGATTGCTATTTCCTTCTCCAGGGGATCTTCCCGCATTGCAGGAAGACACTTTACCGTCTGAGCCACCGGGGAAGCCCCTTTAGCCAGTTCAGTACAAAGGAAAAGAACAAATGGAGCTGGGAAGGAGATTGGAGGGATGTGAGGAATTGTCTTCTTGATAATCACTAAAATAATTGCTCAGTTTTTCTGGATATATAATTTATTCAACAAATACTATTGAGTGCCTCTTTAGATCCTTGAATGACGGAATTTGGAAGCCATATTAATAAGAAATGGTTATCCCTGCACTCAAAGGGCTTATAATCCAGTGAAATACCTATATTCTTAAAGAATATTCTCCCTCTTTTTCTTGGCATTGATTGAAATTAAGCTCCTTTCACCCCAACAGATCTCCTTATAGTACCATTTCCATGGGGACTGAGAATTTATGTTGTGTGACTAAAAGTCATTATAGCTAAGTCTTCATGTATGAGGCAAACATTAATATTTGCATTAATAATATAATAATTCCCTGGAGAAGGAAATGGCAATCCACTCCAGTATTCTTGCCTGGAGAATCCCGTGGACAGAGAAACCTAGTACATTACAGTCCACGGGGTCGCAAAGAGTCGGACACGACTGAGCGACTTCACCAATATAATAATTCATGGGAGCCACCAGGAGGTCTCTGAGGGGTAGAAAGCTAAAAGAAAAGTGACATTTCACCCTACTTTGCTACACTTTGTCCTTTCTTTGAACTCTAAAATGCGATTTAGCTCTTTATCATGGTGCTTGCTAGCTGTCCTCCAGTTGTTAACTTTGTGTCATTTATTCCCAAATTGGATTACAAAATTCTGAAGGGTAGAGAGCCGTCATCTTCCCCTGCACTGACCTCAGTGCTGAGCTCAGTGCCAAATACAGAGGCAGTGCCTGGTACTGGCTCCATTGTTGTTGTTATCATTTCAGTTGCTAAGTCATGTCCCATCCTTTGCGACTCCATGGACTGTAGCTCGCCAGGCTCCTCTGTCCTCTGCTATCTGTCCTGTATCCTCTGTTCTCCACATGAGTTTGCTCAACTTCATGTCCATTAAGTCGATCATGCTATCTAACCATCTCTTCCTCAGCCACTCTGTTTTCCTTTTGCTTTCAATCTTTCCCAGCATCAGGGTCTTTTCCAATGGGTCGACTCTTCACATCAGCAGCCAAAGTATTGGAGCTTCAGCTTAAGCAATAGTCCTTCCAATGAACATTCAGGGCTGATTTCCTTTAGGATTGACTGGCTCCCTTGAACTGGCTTAAATGGGATTCTCAGTTAAGACAAAAAAGAGGGAGGTTCAGAGGAAATGAGCGAAGAACGATTAGAATAGGTGTTGCAGTTTTAATGAGCCAGTCTCATGTTTTGGAAAGACCTGAATTTTTAGGGAGAAATATGCAAATTGCACAAATTAGAAAGAGTTAAAGGCAGCCTAGAGAGTCAGCCTCAACTGCCCATTTACATCATTATTTACTGGCACACAAAGAGTATACTGGCTTTCCCTTAGTGCTGCTTCACTGTAGAAGGACACAAACCAAGATACTGAAGTGCACTGAATATTCACTAAGGCCCGCAGGTGTCTTGCTGAGCATCGACCACATGCCCATAAAGCATGTGGTGGCCACAAAGGACAGCAAAAGTCATAACCCTTGTCCCTACGAAGCCTATAGATTTAGTGGTGGCTCAAATAGCCCCTCGGATATTCACCTCTGCTTCCTTTGATCTTTTGCTCACTCACTCTTCATTTATTTTTACAGTGCAGTTAGAGAGTCAGCTTTGTGCCAGGATCAATAATTATGCCACACGGCTAAATAACATTAATAAAAACTTTGGAGCCTCCGAAGCATGAAGAAGCCAATGTCTGAGGAACTGGTGGGCCATAAGGGAAGAAGGGCAGGGTACAAAAGAGAGAATATTGCTATATTTGGGCTCATTTCTCAACAAGGAGCTTTTCATGCCTAAATGTATTGTTCCTTTTCACGGAGCTTTCCGGCATAATCTCTTATTTAGGCCTAGATTGTGCCTGAGTTTCTCTCCAACTAAAGACAGCAGAGATTTTGGTGTGAGGGCCTCACTTGGCTCTCAGAAAGATAGCTTGTTCGGGTTTAAGTGTTATTAGAAACGACTACAGGTCTTTAAGCTTCTCTCCCACCCTCTCTTTTTTCCAAGGGATTTGTCTGGAAATTTTTGAAATCCTTGAGTTCTCCATGAATAACTGAAAAATGCACGCAAACATAAGCCTTCAGGCTCTGACTTGGCAAGAAGATGTACAGAATAGTTCCTTGGGGTGGAATGGAGCACGTCAGAAATGATGCAGAAGGGAGACGAGATGCTGGTGAAGACACTCATCACTAGCTCAGCGTCTATGTTAGAGGAGAGCTCACACATTAGATGCAGAAGGCAATGGCCCCCCACTCCAGGACTCTTGCCTGGAAAATCCCATGGACGGAGGAAGCTGGTAGGTTGCAGTCCATGGGGTCGCTAAGAGTCGGACGCGACTGAGGGGCTTCCCTTTCACTTTTCACTTTCATGCACTGGAGAAGGAAATGGCAACCCACTGCAGTGTTCTTGCCTGGAGAATCCCAGGGATGGGGTGCCTGGTGGGCTGCCGTCTACGGGGTTGCACAGAGTCGGACATGACTGAAGCGACTTACCAGCAGCAGCAGCACATGGTAGAGGGATCAGTTATTGAAGATCCAGACCCAGTCTGCCCGTTCCCTCCTTTACCATTTTGTGCTGTCCTACAACCCAGCCCCCAGCTTTTGCAACCTACTGAGAGCATCTCAAACAACTGTCATGAGTTATCCTCTTTGCATCAGTTCTTCCTTCTGCCTCTACATGTACCTTCCTCAGAGCCTTAGCAAAAGTTATCACACAGCTGTATATGTATTTATACTCGACCATCTCTATACTCTCTCTCTCCTACTACCCTAGGACATTCACGAAGGTGGAATTATATTGTAGTCACTCTAAATCTCTAAAATTTAGTACAGTGACCCAAACATAACAGATTCACAATAGATATTTGACAAATAAATGAACTTGAGACAATAATTGGTATTTGCTCAGCATAAACTATGTGCCAGTTCCTACAGTAAATGGTTTACACATGAATTCATTTAATTATCAGAAAAACCCTACAAGGTAGGAACTGTTATCTTCCTCATCTCAATATTGTCTTTGTGCCTCAGTTTCCTGTTTGCAAAAGAGGTGGCAACAAGGCTTAGAGAGATAACTGAAGCACAGAGAGGTAAAGTGAACTGCTCAAGATGTACAGCAAGAGCCTGAGGCAGAACGTTTGACTCCCGGAGCCTAAGCTCCTGTGCTCCGCACTACAGTGGATGAATAAGAATCCTCGGGACCCCTCTCAGATCTGCTACCTTTCTACAAAATAAACTCCGAATGAATTCATTAAAAGTTGTCAGTGATTATTTTGATGACATATTTTCAACCCTTTGGTATCATCCAGAATATTAGAATGTTGGAAAGATTGGAAAGCATATTGTCCAGTGGTTTTCAAACTTTCTTAGCAATGGGACCTTTCCCGAGAAAAATCTTTTCCAGATGAAATCTTTAGCAGAAGCTCAAGAGGTTTAAAAGAATGGCAATGAGTAGTTTGAAGTGGGCCGGAGATGGAGAGATTGAGACATCTGTTTGAAGATTGCTTGTCCTTTTTCCGTGAGTGACCCTAAAGAATCTCATTGAGTATGTAGGACTCAGTGTGGGTATTACTGCTCTAGTCCCAGAGAAGGCAATGGCACCCCACTCCAGTACTCTTGCCTGGAAAATCCCACGGGCTGAGGAGCCTGGTGGGCTACAGTCCATGGGGTTGCTAACAGTCAGGCATGACTGAGCAACTTCACTTTTCACTTTCATGCCTTGGAGAAGGAAATGGCAACCCACTCCAGTGTTCTTGCCTGGAGAATCCCAGGGATGGGGGAGCCTGGTGGGCTGCCATCTATGGGGTCACACAGAGTCAGACACGACTGAAGCGACTTAGCAGCAGTAGCAACAGTTCTAGTTCAGATCCCTTCAATTAAACAATAAGAAATCTAAGATCTTAAGACTTTTGCCCAAGGACACATATCTAGTAAGTGGCAGGTCTTCTGGCTCCAACATCAGTGTGCTTTCCTTTACATCATACCAGGGGAATTGATTCCCAACCCTAGTTTCACGATACCAGAGGCTGTCCTAGATATCTCATATTGTGAAGGATATAACAAAAAGTCTAAAGCAAAAGTGATAATCTACTTTAAAAATCTGCGGCACCATATTTTTGATGTTGGTCAGAAAATGGGACAAACTTCACAGAATTAAATGATAATAAGATAATGTCATTGCTAAGACATTGCAAATCTGAAAAGGCTGAAGTCCAAAGTAATATCCAACCATGCAAACGACACCCACACGTTCAGACTCTGACCTTGAGCAACTAATCCTTAGCAAATCCGCAATCCCTTAGTTTTACGAAGTAGTATTTGGTGGGAGCAGCAGCGAGTCGATATTTTTCAAAACAAGATAATGAAAGCCCAGTGTTTACTGTACTAACGTGGGCTCTTCTCTGCCCAGAATTTTCAGAATTTTAATAATAACCAACGTCAATGTTTAATCTAAAGCTAGAGCACACTGGTTAAGAAACTGCTAAAAATAATCTGCTTCATATTGATGGCTTTGGCTTTGTTGACTCATAAAATGTCAGGGTTGGAAAAAAATAACTAACGGAAGCTTCAGCTGTGATTGTACCTTCAATTATTGATGCTCCATTCTTAGTCTTCAGGTCCAACAGCTAAGATGAGATGTAATGGAATAGAGACCATGTGATGAACTAAACTTGGGGAGAAGGCTCACTCTCAATTCTGTCCACAAGACTCCTAACCTTACCAGCTTACAGTAAGAACTGCGGAGTCCAAATATTGACTGATCTCATAGTGTTCCTTCACGTCGGATGGTAAGAGAAGGAGAGGAAGGGCCTGAGTTGCCAGATTTGGGAAGCATAGAGCTAGGAATGTGAAGGTCTGTGCTTATGAATTTACAAAAATGGTTTCCAAATGGATTCCTCTAGTTTACAGCAAAGATGACAGAATCACTCAGGAGATTCAGGACTCATCATTGTTGAGTAGGAACACTTACGGAGTTAAGGATCAGCAAAACTGAGATCTAGTTCTAGCTCTGCTTTATACTAACTACATACATTTGAGCTGCTCAGTCTCATTGTGTGCCTACCTCATCAAGTACCTGATGTATCTAAAAATCCTTACTGACTTTCAACTACCAGTTACTGAAGCCAGACACCACATTAGGTGCTTTACATACATTAAATCGTAGCATCCTGTACTCATGGAAGGGACTACCATTTTTATCTTTGTCCCCAGATAATGCTCCTGAAAGCCATGAACTTTGTACTTGTACTCATAAAGTGCAAAGCTAGAATTGATTTCTGAAAATCACAAATGGAAACAGGACATAGGCTTTCCAGGAGGTATCAACATGCCAGTGAATCATGAATTGCTCATGACAATGGGAATAAGTCAGCATTCAGAGGGTTTTTTTTTTTTTGGGGGGGGGGTGTCTCAAGTTCCCTTCTCTACAGTTTACCACTTTCTGACATTGTCACACAGCATGAACACAAAGTCAGAGGAAACCTATGCACTCACCACC
Source organism: Aepyceros melampus (assembly GCA_006408695.1). Classification (NCBI taxonomy): domain Eukaryota; kingdom Metazoa; phylum Chordata; class Mammalia; order Artiodactyla; family Bovidae; genus Aepyceros; species Aepyceros melampus. The sequence continues at coordinate 267,842 of SJXQ01008580.1, read as the reverse complement.
CCCTTGTAGAATCTGATTCAATGACTTGCAGCTTTGAGGTTCAACAAGAAGACAGACCCTTTGGACAATTCAAGAGCAATTGCCTCTCGATTCCTTTGGGCATTTCAGAAGAGTACCTGCCTCTCAACTCTGCTGGCCTACCAGGCCAACCCCAAACCTGTCGCAGGGTAAGAAGACATCAGAAGGTGGTTCATGGAGCTTCTAGAAAGCCAGACTAGAGAGGGTGGTTCTGAACAAGAAAACTTAGGGCGGCCCCAGAAACATTTCATGTAACACCACTGTCAGCTGCACATGGAATTGCTTCTTCCAAATCAGGAAAGAGTTTGTCCCGAGCCAGCCACACTCTGAATGGGTTCAGACACATTCCATTCATCATCTATCCACAACCTTTCTTGAGTGCCAACTTGTGCCATCCTCCTGGGGGCCTGCCTGTACTCTACATGACGAAAAGGGAGGAGAGGAGAAGTATTAGTAGTTAATAGTGGTACCATGTACTCAATCCTATGTGAACAAAGAAGAAAGGAAAATAAGGCAGATTATGGGAAAAGGAGGCCCAGAGGAGCTTCCCACATAGGGTTTCCAGATTTAGAAAATAAAAATAGAAGGCGCAAGTTAATCTGATTTTGAATATACAACTAATACTCTTTTGAGTTTATTTGGGGCCAATATGAAATATACTTAAACTTTAAAAAGTATTTGTTGTCTATCTGAAATTCAGATTTAACTGGCATCCTATATTACATGTGGCAATCTTCTTCCCAAAGGAGTCACCTCACTGAGTCTTAGGAAAATGCTGGAAGATGTTTCTCCTGAAGGCTTGATTTATTAAGGATGAGGTTGAGATGTCTCCTGACTGCACACAGGAATGAACTGCCAGACTCCATTCTTCCATCCTTATAATTGCTGGTGACATTTAATCATGACCTTCAGGTTCAAACCCACCCAGGCTCTGACCCTATCTCTCTTTATCAGAGGAGTCAACAGCCCAGGTGACTCAACAATACAGACCTTGCCATTGGCCCCATTCACATCACGCACTTGGCATGACCAAAATAAGTTTCACAAGACATTTGAATAAATGAGGGTCTTAGTTACTACTTGGGATTTTTTTTTTCCTAATTTTTGTATCCAAGCTCCTGTCCTACCAACCTGGGTCAGTTTTCTTTCCAATCATAAAGAAAAGCAATGCCAAAGAATGTTCAGACTACCATACAATTGCATTCATTTCACATGCTAAAAAGGTAATGCTTAAAATCTTTCAAGCTAGGCCTCAGCAGTATGTGAACCAAGAATTTTCAGATGTACAAGCTGGATTAATAAAAGAGAGAATGCAGAGATCTAATTGCCAACATCCACTAGATCATAGAAAAAACAAGGGAGTTCCAGAAAAGCATCTACTTCTGCTTCATTGACTACACTAAAGCCTGTGACTGTGTGGATCACAACATACTGTGGAAAATTCTGGAAGAGATGGAAATACTAGACCACCTAACCTCTCTCATGAAAAACCTGTGTGCAGGACAAGAAGCAATAGTTAGAACTGAACATGGAACAATGGACTGCTTTCAAATTGAGAAAGGAGTATGTCAAGGCTGTATATTGGCATCCTGCTTATTTAACTTCTATGTAGAGTAAATCTGAAAAATGCCAGGTTAGATGACTCACAAGCTGGAATCAACATGCCAGGGAAGTCTATCAACAACATCAGATACACAGATGATAACACTATAGTGGCAGAAAGTGAAAAGGAACTAAAGAGCATCTTGATGAGGGTGAAGAGGAGGGTGTAAAAGCTGGTTTAAAAACTGAACATTTAACCAACAAAGATCATGGCATCTGGTCCCATCATTTCATGGCAAATAAATGGGGAAAAAGTGGAAACAGTGACAGATTTTATTTTCTTAGGCTCCAAAATCACTGTGAATGGTGATTGCAGCCATGAAATTAAAAGACGCTTGCTCCTTAGAAGAAAAGCTATGACCAACCTAGACAGCATATTAAAAAGCAGAGACATCACATTGCCAACAAAAGTCTGCATAGTCAAAGCTATGGCTTTTCCAGTAGTCATGTACAGATGTGAGAGCTGGACTATAAAGAAGGCTGAGTGCCAAAGAATTGATGCTTTCAACCTCTGTGTTGGAGAAGACTCTTGAGAGTCCCTTGGAGACAAGGAAATCAAACCAGTCCAAAGGAAATCAACACTGAATATTCACTGGAATGACTGATGCTGAAGTTTATCTACCAATAAGTATCTGCCAATACTTTATCTACCTGATGTGAAGAGCTGACTCATTGGAAAGGACCCTGATGCTGGGGAAGATTGAGGGCAGGAGAAGGAGGTGACAGGATGAGATGGTTGGATGGCATTACTGACTCAATGGATATGAGTTTGAACAGACTCCAGGAGATAGTAAAGGACAGGGAAGCCTATCAGGCTGCAGCCCATGGGGTTGCAAATAGTTGGACATGACTTAGTGACTGAAAAACAACAAGAACAAATCACTCCAGTCCTGTCTCCCAGTTCCAGTAAGATTGCCCCTGATACAATCAGGCACGTATCAGATATTCAAAAAACATTCAATGTTTAATTCAGCAACACAAGAAAATGGACCAGAAGGTAAAACCTGGGCCCCACCTCTGCATTATTACACAACTCCTCCCACTTGCTGACCCTTGGTTTACTCATCTGTAAAATTAGTGGGTCAAACTATATTGACGCTCTGTTTCTCTAGCCCATTTTATATCAAGTCTGAGCTGTTTGCCTATGGATATATCCAGGGCCAGCCATATGTATTAAAAAAATCCATAAAGTTATTCAATTTCCCTTTTAGGCAGGCCAAGATTTAATGTGTAAAGATAATATTGAGCAATAACTCACTGGAAAATTACTTTTGCTAAACTTAGACCATGTTTTAATTTCATAATTCAACACAAATCCCTCTAAATTTCTAATCCTGGGACCAGTTTCAAATGCTGGGAGAATCTCTATCTTTATTCAGTGCTCCAAATAAGCCAAGATTTTTGACAAAAATTATCTATTTATGCATAGCCTTGGTCATGAATGCTGCCTTTCTTGCCTCAATATTTTAAAAAGCAAATATTTTTCTAACAAACAATGACTATTTTCTCTCCTTTAATTTTCTCCAATTTTTTTCAATGTTAGAATTAATAGGCAAATTGTGGCTGAGGTTTTCATCTCAACAATTTATTCAATTCACTTAGTAGCACTCAACCCTAACTGTACATTAAGAAATACCTGGAGAGCTTTTAAAATGACTGAGGTCAGGGTCTCACCTTAGATAAATTAAATCAAAATCCCAGAAGGAGGAGGCCCTGACTTGGCAACGATGCTAAGGTGCAGCCAAGATTGAGACATTCTGAATTAAGACACCAAAATTGTTTTCATGGCATTGGATGTTTATATTATCTTTGAAAAATATGTGAAGCCAACAGTAGGGCTTCAAAGAGAGAGGAGTTTTAGGGGGAAATTAAAGCAGAAGTAACTCTAAAGATTCAAGACCACAGAGGACATTTAGTCAGCGTGATGACTGGGTGGAGATGAACAATTACTGAGAGGTCTCTTGGGGTTTAGAAAGTGTACAATTCTAAAGCCACCACACCTGCAATGACATGTCAGCATGTAAGAGAAGAAACTGACATCTCCCATGGACCAGACTGAAGTCCTCTTTCAAAATCCTGTCTCTCGGAGAGTGTTTTGCCTATGTTCTCCTCTAAGAGTTTTATAGTTTCTTGTCTTACATTTAGATCTTTAATCCATCTTGAGTTTATTTTTGTGTATAGTGTTAGAAAGTGATCTAGTTTCATTCTTTTACAAGTGGTTGACCAGTTTTCCCAGATTTTTGAGATTAGTTGTTTGTCAGTTGCTTCATTTGCTATTATTTTCTCCCATTCAGAAGGCTGTCTTTTCACCTTGCTTATAGTTTCCTTTGTTGTGCAGAAGCTTTTAATTTTAATTAGATCCCATTTGTTTATTTTTGCTTTTATTTCCAGTATTCTGGGAGGTGGATCATAGAGGATCCTGCTGTGATTTATGTCAGAGAATGTTTTGCCTATGTTCTCCTCTAGGAGTTTTATAGTTTCTTGTCTTACGTTTAGATCTTTAATGCATTTTGAGTTTATTTTTGTGTATGGTGTTAGAAAGTGATCTAGTTTCATTCTTTTACAAGTGGTTGACCAGTTTTCCCAGCACCACTTGTTAAAGAGATTGTCTTTAATCCACTATATATTATTGCCTCCTTTGTCAAATATAAGGTGTCCATAGGTGTGTGGATTTATCTCTGGGCTTTCTATTTTGTTCCATTGATCTGTATTTCTGTCTTTGTGCCAGTACCATACTGTCTTGATGACTGTGGCTTTGTAGTAAAGCCTGAAGTCAGGCAGGTTGATTCCTCCAGTTCCATTCTTCTTTCTCAAGATGGCTTTGGCTATTCAAGGTTTTTTGTGTTTGTTTCCATACAAATTGTGAGATTATTTGTTCTAGCTCTGTGAAAAATACCGCTGGTAGCTTGATAGGAATTGCATTGAATCTGTTGTAGCTTTTTAAAATAAAGTGAGGCTTCTGCTGTAGATTTGGCTCTCGACAGTGAAACTCTTGTGTTGTTCTCTTAGATTGGAGATCTCTTTCTCTGCTGTGGAGACAGCTGGTCATCCAGGAGACAAAACAGTCTTTGGTTCTGATGGGCTGTGTGGAGAACTGGTATAGAATCCTTGTACACCGCGTGAGTAACTCTCATCCGCTGCGTAACCCCTTCCACCATCAAGGTGGAGAAATCACTCTCTTCACATCTGCCTCTTCATCTCTTGCTTGCAACACAACTGACACCAGCTGACGTGTCCTGTAAGCTTAATCCAGTTGACAGCTTCCTGGGGACTCAGTCCGTGAATTAGCAGGATGGGTTTTCAGAGTTGCAGGAGTGTAGGCTCAGCTGGTAAAGAATCACCTGCAGTGCAGGAGACCTGGGTTTGATTCCTGGGTCGGGAAGATCTGCTGGAGAAGGGATAAGCTACCCACTCCAGTCTTCTTGGGCTTCCTTGGTGGCTCAGCTGGTAAAGAATCCGCCTGCAATACAGGAAACTTGGATTCGATCCCTGGGTCGGGAAGATCCGCTGGAGAAGGGAAAGGCTACCCACTCTGTTTCTCTGGCCTGGAGAATTCCATGGACTGCGTAGTCCATGGGGTCGCCAAGAGTCAGACATGACTGAGAGACTTTCAGGCCTTTCCCAGTGAGGCACAAATCCACAAAGGGAGCCTGTGAATCTCACTGGGAGAGGGGCTGGGGTAATAAGATGATACATGTATGCCCTTTCTTTCTTCTTAGTGACTTGTTCCATAGCAAACTCTGTTTTGTATTTCTGCAAGTAAAGACAGGCTACAAAAAAAAAAAAAAAAACTCTTGAATTTGAAGAGGTAGAAATGAATTGTTACAGACAGAAAAAAGAAAAAAAGAGACATTTTCTTTAGAGAAAAAGATATTTTGCTTCCAAATAAAAAGTGATTCTCCTTTTTCTAATGAAGAAGAAAAAAAAATGTAGACACAACAACCAAACTGCCACCGTCCACCTCACTCACCCTCGGGGAACACCTCCCAGGGCTGTGATTGTGGTGGACACACGGCCAAAGAGTTGTCTCTGATTACAGCGGGAGGGAGGGCTTAGCGGACCCTCAGCATTCTCCTCAAGAGTCCTCACTAATCACATCCGCTTTCTCTAAGACCATGACGTGGGAGAGGCCACGCTCGGACAGACGCGACCGACCGCGTGGTCGACAGAATAGACTGGCTGCAGCTTGAACTCATTCTGAATGCGCGCGTTGAATGAGACAGGTGCTGCCTGAAATTGTTATTAGCAGCCTGCCAAGCTTGCCTGTTGATGGGATATAGGGGTTATCTAAGTTTCACTGAAGTGTTTATTTAATGAGCTGTGTGTGTGTTTACTGTTATTCGATTTTTAAATCTCCCCAATGTTAGGGCAGAGGGTATTGCCTCTGCTGGATGGCCTCACCGACTCAATGGACGAGAGGGTGAGCAAGGTCCGGGGGTTGGTGATGGACAGGGAAGCCCGTGGGCTCGCAAAGAGTCATCGGACACGACTGAGCGAGTGAATTGGACTGATTGCCTCTGTATCGCAAATCGTTCCCATTGGCAGATGGTCTACTAATTAGTGGGTTATCTTCCAGGGGCACTGTTCAGAGAAGTATACATCTCCATTTGAAGGGGAGAAAAAAAAAGCCTCTTCAGGGACTCTACATCAGAGTCTAAGAAAACAAGAGATACGAAGTAAAAAACAGAAACAAATAAACAAACAAAAATGAGATGTAAATGACTGCTGAGGCTTTGTCCTTGTCCTGTTTTGCAGGTATTCTGGCTCCGAAAGGGTCTTCCCCCACCTCGCCCAGCTCTCTGGAAAATTTCATATTCTGGGCACCTCCTCTTTGGACAAGGGCGTCTTATGTCTTCCAGTCCAAACTGGAGAGGCTGGCAGGCAAACAGCACAGGCCATTCAGTCCCAGAGCGGCTTTACATATGCACAGCCGAAGCCAAGGCCAAAGCGTGTTCTTCGTCCCAGACGTGCTGGTTCACAGGCAGCCTAGCGAGTTCAGACGCGACGATTGGGTACAGGAAAGGTAGGATGTGGACACATGTTTCCCATCAGTACGTCCGCCCCTGCTCACACCGCCACCTCTCCATCCCATCACCCAGATGGATGTTTCCTAGGATGATCTGTATTTCGTCCAGCTGGAGCTCTCCCAGCAGGCCAGCGGTGGCGTCACCCACCCGGGTGGTCCTGCTGGGTCTCAGCTGGGGCCGGGGCCACTGCCAATCTCAAACAGACCCTCTGCGCCAACTCCCAGGCTCCCCAGGCGGCCTCCCCGGACTGGCACACCCCTGCCCTCCTCCCCTGCCCCTCCAATTGCAGAAGAAACTCTTAAACTCTGCTGTGATGGCTGGCCAGAGATTTTTCAATAGCCTTTATGCCCTGAGTAATGGCCCATCTTCACAAGAGTTCTTTGAGACTGTAGTTAAAGGTGCCAGAGAGATGCCCCTTTCAGCGGCCACGTAAACCAAGGCCACACAGATGATGCTGATTTGAGCTGTATCATGGGGACCAGAAATAACTTGGAGTAGGAAAGGGTGGGTGTGAGGCTGAGTGAGTTGAGAATAACAGGTGGGTTCCAATACCTGCATTGGGGAAGATCCGGAGAAGGGAGAGGCTACCCAGGCCAGTATTCTTGGGCTTCCCTGGTGGCTCAGCTGGTAAAGAATCTGCCTGCAATGTGGGAGACCTAGGTTCGATCCCTGGGTTGGGAAGATTCCCCTGGAGAAGGGAAAGGCTACCACTCCAGTATTCTGGAGTGGAGAATTCCATGGGCTGTGTAGTCCGTGGGGTCGCAAAAAGCTGGACATGACGGAGCGACTTTCTCCTTCACTTCCACCTTCCGTCCAGGAGGCAGGAGCTGTGCCAGACGCAGGGCCATCTTTTGGGCCTCCATGCTCAGATAAGAGGAGGCCTGGAGGTCTGCTTTTTAAAAGAAATTTTTTTTGGCTGCACCATGTACCATATGGGATCTCAGTTTCTTGACCACGGCTCGAACTCGCGTCCCCTGCATTGGAAGCACAGAGTCTCAACCACTGGACTGCCAGGTAATGCCCCCAGAAACCCCGAGGGCTGCTCTTACAAAAAACGAGCACTCATCCAGCCTCCGTTGCCCAAAGTAGAGAAAACAAAAGTCACATCTAAAGCCTGACCCACACTCCGTAGTCTCTCTTTTCCCAGCCTATTTATGAAAGTGAAAGTCACTCTGTCATGTCCGACTCTTTGCGACCCCATGGACTATACAGTTCATGGATTCTCCAGGCCAGAATACTGGAGTGGGTAGCCTTTCTCTTCTCCAGGGGATCTTCCCAACCCAGGGATTGAACCTAGGTCTCCCAAATTGCAGGTGGATTCTTTACCAGCTGAGCCACAAGGGAAGCCCAAGAATACTGGAGTGGGTAGCCTATCCCTTCTCCAGGGGATCTTCCCAACCCAGGGAGTGAACCCAGGTCTCCCGTGTTGCAGGCAGATTCTTTACCAGCTGAGCCACCAGGGAAGCCCATAAATCCTCACTGAGAAATCCTCAGCTAGACTTTGGTGAATATTATTTAGAACCTAGGTAGCTGGCCCACACAGCAACACACCAACTCGTGATGTCATCCGCTATGTTCACGCTTCCCTGAGATGACACCCATTGTGAGAGGTGTGGACAGAGTGATTTGCTTTTTGTTGAGTTATCTGCATAAGGGGATGAAAAATAGCTGCCATGTGGCAAGCACCTCCGGTGCTCAGGCCTAGGTGTACTTCTGCCTTTTTTTTTTTTTCTTAATATTTATTTATTTTGCTACCTCAGGTCTTAGTTACAGCCCACGAGGTCGTTGGTCTTCACTGTGGCATGCAAACTCTTCGTTCGGCATGTAGGGGCTAGTTCCCTGACCAGGGATGGAACCTGGCCCAGCTGCACTGGGAGCACGAAGTCTTAGCTGCTGGACCCACGAGGGACATCCTTAGTTCTGCCCATGTTGATTCCAATCAACAAAACCAAAAGAACAAGATGCAATTCCTAGCCAACATCCGAGTTTTTCATGGCACCCAAATCCACGTGCTCTATGTGCTCTGCAAGGCTCAGGGCGGTTTCCTATAAAGACTCAGGAAGGCAGTACATCAGGCCTTGTGACCTGTAGGGTCCTGATTTCAACCGCTCAACTCTGCTGGCCTAGCAAGGAAGCATTCAGAGACCTGTGACATGTAAGCAGAGGCGTGTGCCTGTGTTCCAATAAAACTTTGTTTATAACACTAGGTGGGATTCCATGTATCTCTGATGGATAACCCCAGGTTACCCATTCCCTACATGATACCATAATTTTTCTCCAACAAAATACACATTTTTGTCCCCTTTTGGATCTGTCCATGATTTCCATCTTAACATCATGCTCCTGTGTGGAGACTGGGTCTTACCCCCTGCCCCCCAGTGATGTTCCATATAAATCCCCAAATATGAAACTACCTTTAAAAGTTTCTGCTGTCAGCATCCTTCATGGAAAGGTTAGTCTTTTTTTTTCTTAATTAGTTTTTAATTGGAGGATAATTGCTTTACAATGTTTTATTGGTTTCTGCGCTACGACAAGCTGAATCAGCTGTCTTATGTCAGAAATGTATCATCCTGTTCCAAATTGCCTCTTAAACAGACTGTGTTGTGGTTTTATTCAGGGAAAGGGGGCCTCCAGGCGTGGTTCTGGGAGAGATCAGAGAACTGGAGAGCTCCTGAAAATATGTGTTTATTGCAAACACAGGGTGAGCTAGTTAGTCATGTCCAGGATTCAGAACAGAAAGAGCCTACTGTTGGAGCAAAGATTCTAACAGGAAAGATGAAAGAGGTTTTGTGTCTGTAGAACTGAGAAATAGAGAAGCCATCAGTCTTGTCTGCAGCTCTCATGATGGAAAGAGTGAGGTACGCAGCTCCTTTTGATGTGAATAAACACAATTTTGTAGATTTCCATAATTCAGGGAGGTGTTCGGATTGGCCCATTTTCTGCTCATACGTTGTGCATGTTGAGATTCAAGCTTTTGCAGCAGGGTAAGCTTACTCCTGTGGTCATGTATGGATGTGAGAGTTGGACTGTGAGGAAAGCTGAGCGCCAAAGAAAGAATTGACGCTTTTGAACTGTGGTGTTGGAGAAGACTCTTGAGAGTCCCTTGGACTGCAAGGAGATCCAACCAGTCCATTCTGAAGCAGATCAGCCCTGGGATTTCTTTGGAAGGAATGATGCTAAAGCTGAAGTTCCAGTACTTTGGCCACCTCATGCGAAGAGTTGACTCATTGGAAAAGACTCTGATGCTGGGAGGGATTGAGGGCGGAGGAGAAGGGGACGACCGAGGATGAGATGGCTGGATGGCATCACTGACTCGATGGACCTGAGTCTGAGTGAACTCTGGGAGTTGGTGATGCACAGGGAGGCCTGGCGTGCTGCGATTCATGGGGTCACAAAGAGTCGGACACAACTGAGCGACTGAACTGAACTGAAGCCTCCTCCTCCGGAGTGACAGGAAGTGGCCCACAAGGCTCAGTGTGAAATGTATTTGTCTGTGTATCAGTGTTGTCTCCTCCAAGGGCAGGAGAATGTTCTTCTGCTAGATGATGCTGTGGACACCTATGGTTAAACATAAGTATGAGGCCTCATTCTGCAAATCAGATTTAGATTTGAAACCAGAAAGTCCATGGAGAACTAGCTCCATTATCCTTTGTGTCCAAACGTGGAATGTCTTACTGGGTTCCTGATTTCTCCTTCAGTTGATCTCTCCTAATTGATATCAAATAACGATGTTATTTCTTTCAGTTTGTTCATTTAGCTTAACACCCATTGCTGAGAACCAACTGTTCTCTGAGGCAGCAGTAAGGAACCTTTTGCATATCAAGGACTGGTTTCATGGAAGACAGTTTTTTCACAGGCTGAGGAAAGGAAGATGGTTTTGGAGTGATTCAAGCACGTTATGTTTATTGCATACTTTATTTGTATTATCATTACATCAGCTCCACCTCAGATCATCAAGCATTTGATCTCAGAGACTGGGGACCCCTGCTCTATGGCATGCAAACACTCATTCATTAAATTCAGCTAGGCTACACTGACTCTTGCTTCTGTTGTTCACTCACTAAGTCGTGGCCAGTTCTTTGCGACCCCGTGGACTGAAGCACACCAGGCTCCTCTGTCCTTCAACATCTCCTGGAGTTTGTTCAAACTCATGTCCATGGAGTCAGTGATGCTGCCCAGCCATCTTATCTTCTGTCCCCCACTTCTCCTCCTGCCTTCAATCTTTCCCAGCATCAGGGTCTTTTCCAATAAGTCAGCTCTTTGCATCGAGTGGCTGAAGAATTGGGCTTCAGCATGAGTCCTTCCACTGAATATCGATGGTTGATTTCCTTTAGGATCGACTGCTTTGATCTCCTTGCCATCCAAGGGACTCTCAAGAGTCTTCTCCAACACCACAGTTCAAAAGCATGAATTCTTTGGCACTCAGCCTTCTTTAGAAGAAGGCAATGGCAACCCACTCCAGTATTGTTGCCTGGAAAATCCCATGGATGGAGGAGCCTGGTACACTACAGCCAATGAGGTCGAGAAGAGTTGGACACGACTGAGCGATTTCACTTTCACTTTTCACTTTCATGCATTGGAGAAGGAAATGGCAACCCACTCCAGTGTTCTTGCCTGGAGAATCCCAGGGACGGGGGAGCCTGGTGGGCTGCCATTTGTGGGGTCGCACAGAGTCGGACACGACTGACGTGACTTAGCAGCAGCAGCGGCAGCCGTCTTTATGATCCAGCTATGAATAGTGACCCTAGTGGTGACTGTTTTGTGAGTACTTTTTGAGTGCTGAGTGGTGCTTTGAAGAGATCTGTGAATGATCTCATTAAACTTCTCTGTATAAATATGGGATGGATGCTGTACTAGCTGTTGTACAAATGATGCTGGCAAATTGCTCAATCGGTTCAATTCAGTTGCTCAGTTGTGTCCCACTCTTTCTGACCCCATGGACTGTAGCACGCCAGGCTTCCCTGAGCGTGTTATCACCATCTCCCGGAGCTTACTCAAACCCATGTCCATCCAGTCGGTAATGCCATCCAACCATCTCATCCTCTGTCTTCCCCTTCTCCCACCTTCAATCTTTCCCAGCATCAGGGTCTTTTCCATAGACTCAGTTTTTCAGTATTGGAGTTTCAGCTTCAGCATCAATCCTTCCAATGAATCTTCAGGACTGATTTCCTTTAGGAGGGACTGGTTGGATCTCCTTGCAGTCCAGGAGACTCTCAAGAGTCTTCTCCAACATCACAGTTCAAAAGCAACAATTCTTCGGCAGTCAGCTTTCCTTATAGTCCAACTTTCACATGCATACGTGACTACGGAAAAACGATAGCTTTGACTAGACGTACCTTTGTTGGCAAAGTAATGTCTCTGCTTTTTAGTATGCTGTCTAGGTTGGTCATAGCTTTTCTCCCAAGGAGGAAGCATCTTTTAATTTCACGGCTGCACTTACCATCTGCAGTGATTTTGGAGCCCCAGTCAAGGTCACTGATTTCAAGGTCATTGACTCAAACACTTCAACCTTCTGAACCTAAAGCTCTAAACTTGGTATCATAGTCAAGAGAATTCCTGTGCCTGCAACACAGATCTTGGCATATCAGACAAGGGAGAAAACCAAGGGAAGCAAAGAGCTCTGTGCTTCTGTTCCAGAAGAGCTGATTAAAGAGTTGATTTTGAGGAGGCTGAAGTTGCTATTGGAAAGTGTATCAGTTAGCTGTCACCGTGTAACAAATATCCACAGGCTGAATTGCTTAAAACATGTTTGTTACCTTGTAGATTCTGTGGGTCCAGAATCTGGATGTGACCTCGCCAGGTCCTGTCTCACGTGGCTCCATTCAAGGTATGCTCTGGGCTGTGTTGTCATCTGGAAGCTCGAGTGGAGAAGGAGCCGCTTCTGAGCTCCTGCCAGCTGTTGAGGGAGAATCCAATTCCTTGTGCTTATAGCGTTCATGGAGAAGGAAATGGCAACCCACTCCAGTTCTTGCCTGGAGAATCCCAGGGACGGGGAGCCTGGTGGGCTGCCATCTCTGGGGTCGCACAGAGTCGGACACGACTGAAGCGACTTAGTAGCAGTATAGCGTTCATGGCACAACTGATAGGGAAGACAGAAGCAAGCAGGTAGTCTCGTGGTTGTGACTTCAGAAAGAAGGCTGCTCACCAACAGAGTGGTGAGCAGATGACTGGGGGAAAGTTGGAGTTAACTGCTTCAGCCCCAGAATTTGTGGTAATTTGTTACTCAGCAGGAGACCTCATAGACGTAACAACACAGGTAGAAATTAAAAGCAGTTGGTGGTGAAAATAGGAACTCGTAATGGGATCTGTGTCAATGTGATTTATGTAAAATGAAACATACATAAAACTACAAATTTCATAAAGACAGATGAGCAAATAGCAGGCGTGAAACATGCTACAGGTGTGAACAGGATGGGAAAGAGAATTGGGGTGAGTAGTAGTGATGAAAGGGGACATGTGATAAAGAGCAGAGAATCTTTACACGGACCCCTGGTGATGACACCCCTTGGTCTGACCAGTGTGCAATATAATTTACTCAGCCTTCCTCAACAGGACTTCCCTGGTAGCTCAGCTGGTAAAGAATCTCCCTGCAGTGCGGGAGACTCTGGTTCAATTTCTGGGTCAGGAAGATCCTCTGAAGAAGGGATAGGCCACCCACTCTAATATTCTTGAGCTTTACCTGGTAGCTCAGCTGGTAAACAATCTGCCTGCAATACAGGAGACCTGAGTTTGACCCCTGGGGTTGGGAAGATTCCTTGGAGAAGGGAATGGCTACCCACTCCGGTATTCTAGCCCAGAGAGTCCATGGACTGTGTAATCCATTGGGTTGCAAAGAGTCAGACACGACTGAGTGACTTTCACTTCCCCAACAAAGACTCAAAACGGGGAAAGGGGCTGTATTTTAAAATATTTTTTAAAATATTAAATATTTAAAATATTTTAACATATTTTTCCAAAAGGTCATCAAAATAAAGGTATACAGACAAAAGTATCTTGCCTTTAGATAGACTTAAACTGTTAGAATAGATTCATTTTGGTGACCAGAATCTTTGTTATATGGAATGTTGCTGACCCTAGAAATTTATATTTTAAAAACGTGATGCCGACTAGTTTCTTTCTCTGTACTCATCAACCCAAGCTGACAGTGATGCACTTCTCACAACTGGTTGGTTATTTTCTACATGATTAAACATATTCTTTCTCTCATGCCCATGCTATCTCGATTCCTTTGGGCAGGAAGGAGCACAGAGAAGCAATTTCCCTTGTAAAACTGAGAGTTACCAAAAAAAAAAAAAAGAATATATTTCGCTAGTGATGAGATGAATTTCTCATCAGAAATTCCAGACTGGGAACCACATCCTGTGTCCAGGGTTTATCATCCTTGTCCATTAACGTCATTGCTACTGAATGTGTTGATACATTTGTTATGTCCAGTGAGGCTCCTCACCTTCTACTGCGCATGGAAGGAAAACGTCTGAAGAGGGAAACTTGGTCAGAATCCTAATTTCGTGATTGGGACATCCTTCAAGTAGACTACTCAGGCTTCTTGCTTTCAGCTGGCATTGACTTCCCGAGCACTCTGCTCCCTGATGTTCAGTTCACAGTCTTCAGGGCATCTCATCTCTGGAAGAGAATTGATAAAACTGGGGGAAGAACTCCTGTGTTTTTTTCCTTCCCTCACAGAAGCTCAGACACCATGAGTCTACGTGAACAGTCCTAAATCCTTTTTGTATAGACCTCTCAGGAAAGATTGTAGCTGTGTCTCATTGTTAGTGATGCTTTCAAAGCCCTGCCCCCTCCCCCAAAACAGATGTTGCTCAGACCCACTGAACTATACAGTCCATGGAATTCTCCAGGCCAGAACACTACAGTGGGCAGCCTTTCCCTTCTCCAGGGGATCTTCCCAATCCAGGGATTGAACCCATGTCTTCTGTATTGCAGATGGATTCTTTATCAGCTGAGCCACCACGGAAGCCCAAGAATACTGGAGTGGGTAGCCTATCCCTTCTCCAGGGGATCTTCCCGACCCAGGAATCGAAAAGGGGTCTCCTGCATTGCAGGCGGATTCTTAACCAACTGAGCTATCAGGAAAGCCCTGATATCTCTCTCTACATATATCATGTCTATACAGGTCAGTACTATCCATGATTTCAGGCATCCGCTGTGATTTTTAGAAAGCACCCTGTCTGAATAAAGGGGGGCTAGGTAATGAATCGCTAAGAGTCGGACACGGCTGAGCGACTTCACTTTCACTCTTCACTTTCATGCATTGGAGAAGGAAATGGCAACCCACCCCAGTGTTCTTGCCTGGAGAATCCCAGGGACGGAGAATCCCAGGGGAGGCCTGGTGGGCTGCCGTCTATGGGGTCACATGAGTCGGACACGACTGAAGCGACTTAGCAGCAGCAGGTAATGAATACGACCGCCCCTTGAAAAACTTGCACGTCCATGGTTTAGGCCGGAGACTGTCCCAAGACTAGACCCGTGTGGAGCTTCCTTAGCTGGGCCCAAGCAGGGAACATAGGAAGGGTGGTCTGTGTCGGGAATCAGGTGGAAGTGAAGGAATTGTCCAAG